>JASAND010000693.1:0-43003 GCA_030248195.1 Trissonchulus latispiculum | reverse complement strand
AATTTTCAGAACTGAAATTTTCTCGGGGAGGGGGCATGTATCTAAAAATTAAATTAGCGAACTTTTTACGCACAATTTATCCTTTTTGTGAATTTTATTAGATTTGAAAATTTTCTACAAAAATTTTGAAAATAGAGGAAAAATCACAAAAAGGAAATTCGCACGTAATCTAGTTAGTTTTGAAAATAGAGAAACTGAAATTTTCTGGAGGAGGGGCTTGTATCTAAAAAATAAATTAGCGAACTTTTTACGCAAAATTTATCCTTTTTGTGAATTTTATTAAATTTGAAAATTTCTTACAAAATCTCGGGCATATATATTGATACGCACGTAATTTAGCTAGTTTTGAAAATAGAGGAAAAATCAAAAAAAGGAAATACGCACGTAATTTAGTTAGTTTTGAAAATAGAGAAACTGAAATTTTCTGGAGGACGGGCTTGTATCTAAAAAATAAATTAGCGAACTTTTTACGCAAAATTTATCCTTTTTGTGAATTTTATTAGATTTAAAAATTTTCTACAAAATCTCGGGTTTATTGATACGCACGTAATTTAGTTAGGTTTGAAAATGGAGAAAAAAATCACAAAAAGGAAGTACGCACTTAATTTATTTAGTTTTGAAAATAGAGAAACTGAAATTTTCTGGAGGAGAGGCTTGTATCTAAAAAATAAATTAGCGAACTTTTTACGCAAAATTTATCCTTTTTGTGAATTTTATTAAATTTGAAAATTTTCTACAAAATCTCGGGTATATATATTGATACGCACGTAATGACGTAACTTAGTTAGTTTTGAAAATAGAGGAAAAAACACAAAAAGGAAAGAAATATGGGTTCCCCCTAGGAACTTTTAGGCACCCCACCCCCTCCCCTAAGAATTTTCAGAACTGAAATTTTCTGGGGGAGGGGGCATGTATCTAAAAATTAAATTAGCGAACTTTTTACGCGAAATTTATCCTTTTTGTGAATTTTATTAGATTTGAAAATTTTCTACAAAATCTCGGGTTTATTGATACGCACGTAATTTAGTTAGGTTTGAAAATGGAGAAAAAAATCACAAAAAGGATATACGCACGTAATTTAGTTAGTTTTGAAAATAGAGAAACTGAAATTTTCTGGAGGAGGGGCTTGTATCTAAAAAATAAATTAGCGAACTTTTTACGCAAAATTTATCCTTTTTGTGAATTTTATTTGATTTTAAACTTTTCTACAAACTGTCGGGTTTATATATTGAGACGCACGTAATGACGTAACTTAGTTAGTTTTTTGAAAATAGCGCAAAAAACACAAAAAGGAAAGAAATATGGGTTCCCCCCTAGGAACTTTTAGGCACCCCACCCCCCTCCCCTAAGAATTTTCAGAACTGAAATTTTCTGGGGGAGGGGGCATGTATCTAAAAATTAAATTAGCGAACTTTTTACGCACAATTTATCCTTTTTTGTGAATTTTATTAGATTTGAAAATTTTCTACAAAAATTTTGAAAATAGAGGAAAAATCACAAAAAGGAAATACGCACGTAATTTAGTTAGTTTTGAAAATAGAGAAACTGAAATTTTCTGGAGGAGGGGCTTGTATCTAAAAAATAAATTAGCGAACTTTTTACGCAAAATTTATCCTTTTTGTGAATTTTATTAAATTTGAAAATTTCTTACAAAATCTCGGGCATATATATTGATACGCACGTAATTTAGCTAGTTTTGAAAATAGATGAAAAATCAAAAAAAGGAAATACGCACGTAACTTAGTTTTGAAAATAGAGAAACTGAAATTTTCTGGAGGAGGGGCTTGTATCTAAAAAATAAATTAGCGCACTTTTTACGCAAAATTTATCCTTTTTGTGAATTTTATTAAATTTGAACATTTTCTACGAAATCTCGGGTATATTTAGTTAGTTTTGAAAATAGAGGAAAAATCAAAAAAGGAAATACGCACGTAACTTAGTTTTGAAAATAGAGAAACTGAAATTTTCTGGAGGAGGGGCTTGTATCTAAAAAATAAATTAGCGCAGTTTTTACGCAAAATTTATCCTTTTTGTGAATTTTATTAGATTTGAAAATTTTCTACAAAAATTTTGAAAATAGAGGAAAAATCACAAAAAGGAAATTCGCACGTAATTTAGTTATATAGTTTTGAAAATAGAGAAACTGAAATTTTCTGGAGGAGGGGCTTGTATCTAAAAAATAAATTAGCGAACTTTTTACGCAAAATTTATCCTTTTTGTGAATTTTATTAGATTTAAAAATTTTCTACAAAATCTCGGGTTTATTGATACGCACGTAATTTAGTTAGGTTTGAAAATGGAGAAAAAAAATCACAAAAAGGAAGTACGCACTTAATTTAGTTAGTTTTGAAAATAGAGAAACTGAAATTTTCTGGAGGAGAGGCTTGTATCTAAAAAATAAATTAGCGAACTTTTTACGCAAAATTTATCCTTTTTGTGAATTTTATTAAATTTGAAAATTTTCTACAAAATCTCGGGTATATATATTGATACGCACGTAATGACGTAACTTAGTTAGTTTTGAAAATAGAGGAAAAAACACAAAAAGGAAAGAAATATGGGTTCCCCCCTAGGAACTTTTAGGCACCCCACCCCCTCCCCTAAGAATTTTCAGAACTGAAATTTTCTGGAGGAGGGGCTTGTATCTAAAAAATAAATTAGCGAACTTTTTACGCAAAATTTATCCTTTTTGTGAATTTTATTAGATTTGAAAATTTTCTACAAAATCTCGGGTTTATTGATACGCACGTAATTTAGTTAGGTTTGAAAATGGAGAAAAAAATCACAAAAAGGAAATACGCACGTAATTTAGTTAGTTTTGAAAATAGAGAAACTGAAATTTTCTGGAGGACGGGCTTGTATCTAAAAAATAAATTAGCGAACTTTTTACGCAAAATTTATCCTTTTTGTGAATTTTATTAAATTTGAAAATTTTCTACAAAATCTCGGGTATATATATTGATACGCACGTAATGACGTAACTTAGTTAGTTTTGAAAATAGAGGAAAAAACACAAAAAGGAAAGAAATATGGGTTCCCCCCTAGGAACTTTTAGGCACCCCACCCCCTCCCCTAAGAATTTTCAGAACTGAAATTTTCTGGGGAGGGGGCATGTGTCTAAAAATTAAATTAGCGAACTTTTTACGCAAAATTTATCCTTTTTGTGAATTTTATTAGATTTGAAAATTTTCTACAAAAATTTTGAAAATAGAGGAAAAATCACAAAAAGGAAATTCGCACGTAATTTAGTTAGTTTTGAAAATAGAGAAACTGAAATTTTCTGGAGGAGGGGCTTGTATCTAAAAAATAAATTAGCGAACTTTTTACGCAAAATTTATCCTTTTTGTGAATTTTATTAAATTTGAAAATTTCTTACAAAATCTCGGGCATATATATTGATACGCACGTAATTTAGCTAGTTTTGAAAATAGAGGAAAAATCAAAAAAGGAAATACGCACGTAACTTAGTTTTGAAAATAGAGAAACTGAAATTTTCTGGAGGAGGGGCTTGTATCTAAAAAATAAATTAGCGCACTTTTTACGCAAAATTTATCCTTTTTGTGAATTTTATTAAATTTGAACATTTTCTACTAAATCTCGGGTATATTTAGTTAGTTTTGAAAATAGAGGAAAAATCACAAAAAGGAAATACGCACGTAATTTAGTTAGTTTTGAAAATAGAGAAACTGAAATTTTCTGGAGGACGGGCTTGTATCTAAAAAATAAATTAGCGAACTTTTTACGCAAAATTTATCCTTTTTGTGAATTTTATTAGATATAAAAATTTTCTACAAAATCTCGGGTTTATTGATACGCACGTAATTTAGTTAGGTTTGAAAATGGAGAAAAAAATCACAAAAAGGAAGTACGCACTTAATTTATTTAGTTTTGAAAATAGAGAAACTGAAATTTTCTGGAGGAGAGGCTTGTATCTAAAAAATAAATTAGCGAACTTTTTACGCAAAATTTATCCTTTTTGTGAATTTTATTAAATTTGAAAATTTTCTACAAAATCTCGGGTATATATATTGATACGCACGTAATGACGTAACTTAGTTAGTTTTGAAAATAGAGGAAAAAACACAAAAAGGAAAGAAATATGGGTTCCCCCCTAGGAACTTTTAGGCACCCCACCCCCTCCCCTAAGAATTTTCAGAACTGAAATTTTCTGGGGGAGAGGGCATGTATCTAAAAATTAAATTAGCGAACTTTTTACGCAAAATTTATCCTTTTTGTGAATTTTATTAGATTTGAAAATTTTCTGCAAAATCTCGGGTTTATTGATACGCACGTAATTTAGTTAGGTTTGAAAATGGAGAAAAAATCACAAAAAGGAAGTACGCACTTAATTTAGTTAGTTTTGAAAATAGGGAAACTGAAATTTTCTGGAGGAGAGGCTTGTATCTAAAAAATAAATTAGCGAACTTTTTACGCAAAATTTATCCTTTTTGTGAATTTTATTAAATTTGAAAATTTTCTACAAAATCTCGGGTATATATATTGATACGCACGTAATGACGTAACTTAGTTAGTTTTGAAAATAGAGGAAAAAACACAAAAAGGAAAGAAATATGGGTTCCCCCCTAGGAACTTTTAGGCACCCCACCCCCTCCCCTAAGAATTTTCAGAACTGAAATTTTCTGGGGGAGGGGGCATGTATCTAAAAATTAAATTAGCGAACTTTTTACGCACAATTTATCCTTTTTGTGAATTTTATTAGATTTGAAAATTTTCTACAAAAATTTTGAAAATAGAGGAAAAATCACAAAAAGGAAATTCGCACGTAATTTAGTTAGTTTTGAAAATAGAGAAACTGAAATTTTCTGGAGGAGGGGCTTGTATCTAAAAAATAAATTAGCGAACTTTTTACGCAAAATTTATCCTTTTTGTGAATTTTATTAAATTTGAAAATTTCTTACAAAATCTCGGGCATATATATTGATACGCACGTAATTTAGCTAGTTTTGAAAATAGAGGAAAAATCAAAAAAAGGAAATACGCACGTAACTTAGTTTTGAAAATAGAGAAACTGAAATTTTCTGGAGGAGGGGCTTGTATCTAAAAAATAAATTAGCGCACTTTTTACGCAAAATTTATCCTTTTTGTGAATTTTATTAAATTTGAACATTTTCTACGAAATCTCGGGTATATTTAGTTAGTTTTGAAAATAGAGGAAAAATCAAAAAAAGGAAATACGCACGTAACTTAGTTTTGAAAATAGAGAAACTGAAATTTTCTGGAGGAGGGGCTTGTATCTAAAAAATAAATTAGCGCACTTTTTACGCAAAATTTATCCTTTTTGTGAATTTTATTAGATTTGAAAATTTTCTACAAAAATTTTGAAAATAGAGGAAAAATCACAAAAAGGAAATTCGCACGTAATTTAGTTAGTTTTGAAAATAGAGAAACTGAAATTTTCTGGAGGAGGGGCTTGTATCTAAAAAATAAATTAGCGAACTTTTTACGCAAAATTTATCCTTTTTGTGAATTTTATTAGATTTAAAAATTTTCTACAAAATCTCGGGTTTATTGATACGCACGTAATTTAGTTAGGTTTGAAAATGGAGAAAAAAATCACAAAAAGGAAGTACGCACTTAATTTAGTTAGTTTTGAAAATAGAGAAACTGAAATTTTCTGGAGGAGAGGCTTGTATCTAAAAAATAAATTAGCGAACTTTTTACGCAAAATTTATCCTTTTTGTGAATTTTATTAAATTTGAAAAGTTTCTACAAAATCTCGGGTATATATATTGATACGCACGTAATGACGTAACTTAGTTAGTTTTGAAAATAGAGGAAAAAACACAAAAAGGAAAGAAATATGGGTTCCCCCCTAGGAACTTTTAGGCACCCCACCCCCTCCCCTAAGAATTTTCAGAACTGAAATTTTCTGGGGGAGGGGGCATGTATCTAAAAATTAAATTAGCGAACTTTTTACGCACAATTTATCCTTTTGTGAATTTTATTAGATTTGAAAATTTTCTACAAAAATTTTGAAAATAGAGGAAAAATCACAAAAAGGAAATTCGCACGTAATTTAGTTAGTTTTGAAAATAGAGAAACTGAAATTTTCTGGAGGAGGGGCTTGTATCTAAAAAATAAATTAGCGAACTTTTTACGCAAAATTTATCCTTTTTGTGAATTTTATTAAATTTGAAAATTTCTTACAAAATCTCGGGCATATATATTGATACGCACGTAATTTAGCTAGTTTTGAAAATAGAGGAAAAATCAAAAAAAGGAAATACGCACGTAACTTAGTTTTGAAAATAGAGAAACTGAAATTTTCTGGAGGAGGGGCTTGTATCTAAAAAATAAATTAGCGCACTTTTTACGCAAAATTTATCCTTTTTGTGAATTTTATTAAATTTGAACATTTTCTACTAAATCTCGGGTATATTTAGTTAGTTTTGAAAATAGAGGAAAAATCACAAAAAGGAAATACGCACGTAATTTAGTTAGTTTTTCTACAAAATCTCGGCTATATAGAGAAAAAACCCAAAGTCCCCTTCCCCCCTTGAAAAAATTTTTGACTTTGCTTGGGGGGAGTACCCCCCACCCCCCTCCCTATAAAATTTGTTTTTAAAATCACCGCAGGGTCTTCCCCCTCCCCACTTCATTAAAAAATTTTTGACTTTTTTTGGGGGGGGGGGAGACTTTGCTTGGGGGGAGTACCCCCCACCCCCCTCCCTATAAAATTTGTTTTTAAAATCACCGCAGGGTCTTCCCCCTCCCCACTTCATTAAAAAATTTTTGACTTTTTTGGGGGGACCCCCCCCCACCCCACCCCCCTATGAATTTTGCTTTTAAAATTACCGCAGTTACTTCTCCCCCCCCCCGAAGCACATCTCTACATCAATGCAAAAAGTCCTCTTCCCCTTTTTGCGCGCAAGCACATCTCTACATCAATCCAAAATCCCCTTCCCCATTTTGCGCGCACATTCATAAGCCTGTTGCACTAGCTATGTTTTCGCTTCTGCTGGCCTGTCAACATCAAAGGATACCGCCCAGCGTACAAATGTCAGCATGCATAACAGAGCCAGTGTAGAACGTTTTGTGTGTTGACTGGCTAGTGCGATACGCACTAAAAGGTGAGCTAATTTTGCTTTGCCGAAATTTTGGGTCAAAAAGTGGTATTTTTCAAAAAAATCGACTTTCAAAATTTGAAATACCACATATATCAGGTGAAGGCGGACGCCTAGGCGGTCCTGACAATCTAATCGAAAAAATTTTCCGTTGAGCGAGTCGTGAGTAACAACCAGTCAAAGCTGCAAAAAGCGGCAAACATCAACGAAAATGGAAAAACGAGTTTTTAGAATAAAATGGTTATTTCTCAACCGATTTTTTCCGTTCTTGTGTCAATCGATGCGTCTTCGGATGGGAAAATTTTTCGGAATGAATGAGCTCAATACCTTGAAAGGTCCGAAAAAATTCCCCGAAAAACCAATATATATTTTAAAATTTTTGAATTTTTAAAATTAAATTTTATAAAAATGTTCGTCTCGCTGCAAGGATTCCGAAAATATATGGTTTTATGGGTTACGACGTATATTTAGTTCACTGGAGGCCTTACAGATTTTGTACACACATTTTTGTGCCAGACTTTAGTGATTGTTATTCCTGGGTCAATGCGTTGCTAGACTAAAGGTCGCAAGATGGCTACATCTCTTCTCAGAACTGCGAAAAGACGGCTCTGTTGATCTACATCTGGATCCTTCCAAACCATTCCAAAAACTGACCATTCCAATGCTGATTTCCAACATGATTTCCATAACTGGCACGAGCTGAAGAAACCTGATTTCCTGGATTTCCTGAACCATCCGCTCTCGATTATACTTCCGCGTCGGCCATGCAAACAATTTTCGTCAATCTGATATTGCAGGAACTGAATAAATTGAAAGAATTTCAAGAGGATAGCGTAGTAGAGATCGAATTCGAAAAATTAATAATTAAGTAATTAGATTAATTTCCGACGACAATGTAAATTTGGAAAATAACGTATGCGTACACTTTTACGTATTTAATGCCTCCTAATTTGTAAGGTACGTGAATACCAAAGTAGATGCTTATGAGAAATTTGAAAATCTTGTACGGATTGGGCATACCAAACAATCACCAGATTACGGAAATAGCTCAAGTTGTAAGCTATAATTAATTTATCTTCCCAGTACAATAGTTTCCATCTTGGTACTGTTTAAATAGATTCCATTTTTGGCTCCTTTCAGGCTGGTCGGAACGGCATTACATAATTAGCCTCGACAGGCAGACAACCTTAGATTTGCGTCGATGATCGAAGTCTGTGATCGTCGTCAAGTTTGTAAATTTGCACCAGTAAATTTGTGGATTCCAATACGTACCTACGTAAAATTTCACTTGTTGAAATTACAGTTTTGTGTGAACAATAATGAGATTACAAGTTAGCATGTTTAGGTGACATTTTTCGAGCATTATCAGTATACCTACTACCTCAGATAGCAAAGTCGACCAAATGTTATTTTCTAAACAACTTTTAAAAACGATAACCGCCAGTTTCATTTCTCTGGAATGTCTAAGTTTTCTGCTGAAAGGAGCTCGGCTCGGCGTCTTTGGAATTTTCTTAGAATAGGCTTTCAAAGAAACAGGAAGAAAGTCAATATAATAAGGCCTCTCTAACGCTAGTTTAGCTTCAAGCGAGGCAGCACAAGCTTATTGATCAAGTGTTTCAATAGACTTCACAAGTAAAAGTGCGCACCCGGTGTGTCTGTTTTAAGCTTCGCTGGTCCAAACTTAATGCTAGCTATTGAAAGCAGATTATTTAATTTAACAGCTGTTGATTTTTAACAACTCTCAATTAATGGTTTTGTTTTCACAAAAAACAAGGTTTGAGTTAATTCAACAAATTCTGAGTTAACAAAGACATTTCTTATCTGCATTCTAGGGAGCTGTGATCTTTCTGTTATGGACTGGTCTTTGTTGCCTTTTTGTAATTGAAGTTGGATAAATTCGAGAATGATTCGTGCACTAATATATTGCTACAAATGAATAATTAGCCAATTACTAATTTATTTATAATTATAAATATGGAAATGCAGTGAAACCTTAAGCCTTCACAGAAGAAGAAGAAAAGTATGAGACTCAAGCTTTACATAGGGCTAATAATTGTGTACCTGGCAAATCCCGTTTCCTTGGATAAATCAAAGAAACTGGTGGTTGGAGGTATATTTCCTATGTCATCAGCACAAGGTATGAAAGAATTACGAGTACTGTATTGTATTATAGGACAGTCAAATTTAATATCGCTAAGTAAAACCAAGAGGTAAAACTCTTTCAACCGTAGTCTAGAAAAGACGCAGCTTAATGTGTACCTTCAAATGAATGGATACTCAGATAACTACTTCACGTGACCGAAATTTGACACCTGTAAGTAATCTTAGGATATTTCAGTCAGAATTTGAAAGAAAAATTAAGGTTAAAATTTTGGGTGTTACGTATCCATCCTGTCCTCAACGCTTTGTTCCAAATTGGTTTTATTGTAATTTTAGATTTAGAGTGATTTGATGTTCGTTTCAATATGTCTATTACGACTTTTAGGAGGGTGGCCAGGAGGTCAAGCCTGTCAGCCGGCTGCGTTTATGGCCTTGGAAGAAGTGAATAAACGAGACGACGTTCTACCAGAGCACCAGTTGATACTAATGAGTAAAGACAGTCAGGTTAGCTTCTAAAGACTTGGTTGACTGGCTTTAACGATTTTCATCTTCGTTCAAATTAGCCGATATAGTTGTTTTGCTCACAACAGAAGCTGAAACCTTTGGGCTCTAATGATATTGCAAACTAGTGCAGAGTAAGAAAGTCTAGTTTAGTAAAATGGCGAGTTCAAAATATATGAATGGCTTACTTGAACTCAATATGTCTAATTCGATTTTTATGTCAATCCCGGACAGAGGTGAAATCGGTACAGTGTTCTGAGTTTATGATTCGGCAATAATTCAACTTTGCAGCTAAAGTTTTGATATTTTCATTTGAATACTTCAGTGCGAGCCAGGCCTCGGTCTCAAGCGAATGTATGAGTTTCTGTACGAAGACGAGTCGGAGCAGAGCAAGATGTTGCTGATGACCGGATGCAGTCTGGTTACCACTTCAATCGCCGAAGTTGCCTACCTTTACAATCTTATTGTGGTATGTATGTAAAGACGGTTTTGTATGAGTTGGCCCAACTATGAATTGGCCCCCATAAAGTATGACTGGACCTTTTACAGTGACACTAGGCGAATCAAATGTAACAATTCACAAATAAATTAGTCTGTTGTGTGCAGTTCTATACTCAGTCATGTATTTTTGAATTCTAACAGGGGGCGCGCTCATTTAAAAAATGTACAATAAAATATTATAAAACTAAAAGAAATGTTACTAATAGTTTTATTTTTAAAGTTTTGCAGTGTAAATTTGAATAGAAATTTTATTTAGTGGTTGATATAAATTTATTCTAGTGATTATGTTTTTATTCTAATTTATTTTATTTTTAATCAAAGAAGGTATAAGAAAATGTTCCGATTTCGTTAATTGACTTCAATTTAAAATATAGTATTCACTAAATTAGAACATAATTTTGCGAACACTCCCCCTCCTCCTCATTATTAGTTTCAAGCAAATTCTAACGAAGATAAATTGCTTTTAATAAAGTGGGTGGGTTTAGTAATTTATGTGACAGTTGTACCAAATCAGAGTTGGGCCAAACTACACTACACCTACAGGTGATTCGCCTTAGTGTCCCTTTGAAAGGACCAATCATAATTATATATTGGGCCAATTCAGAGTTGGGCCTAGTCAGACCAAACCGGCAGATATGGTAGGTACAGAACAGATACAGTATTACTGTATCCTTCATTTAATAAGAGCACAAACTATTTGCTCAAAAATAGCAAAAAAATAAACAAGATCTCAATTATCACCACTCAAACTCCTCTCAAGCAGCAAGGCAAGTAAACTCACACCCTTCAATGGGTACGGGTCGCGTCGCTTTCGCTTTCTATGTTTTTTGCATGGATGCGAGACATGCTGACACAAAGATAATAGTTGAATAGAACCGAACCTTATCAAATGATACAAGTTAGTTACAATTACAAGTAGTTACAAGCTCTTTTAGTTGTGTAGCGGAGTATTTGAAAAACAAAGAGATTGTTTCTATGTGGAAATACAGAGTTAAACAATAACAAATGAGTGCGGCTTGATAAGAACTTTCGGATTCTAAACTAATACAGACAACACTTTTAGTAGTTTTTCAACTTTACAATTTAATTTTACTTGTGTTAAATCTCTCGTGAGTCTCGTACTCATTGATGGGGCGCAGTGAGAATGAACATGTTGGACGAGCTTACTAACAGCGTAAGAAAGTGGATTTTTTGAATTGAAATATTATAACTTGACTTATTTTTGCTGCAAGCCTTTACGTACATAGTGCGTTTGAAATTGGTACATATATATACCAAGAAACAAATTCATGGCAAAAATAAATTTGAAAAGTCTGTGTAAAATTCTTTACACTCAAAATCAATTGTATCGTTTCTTTGGTACATAATACAGCCTTCCTGTTTTAGCTATCCTATGGTGCTAGTTCTCCTGCCCTATCGAATCGAAACAGATTCAAAACGCTCTATCGAACTCATCCGTCCGCTAATATCCAGAATCCGACCAGAATTGCTTTATTCAAGAAATACGGATGGAAGAAAATTGCTATTCTACAGTCTGTGGAGGAGCTATTTGTATCGGTAGGTTTAATATCGCAAGGTGGAGGGAGACTTCGTACAGGTATAGCCACTTGACGGTACTTGTCCAAACGCCGTCAAAGTGAATAGTTTTGAGTCAAAACTCATTTATTTTTGATTCTCTTTGAAATCGGGATTTAAATGTGAATGCGATTTGTTGCAACACGCCAGCCGATTCAACCAATATACAGCTACTGTCATATTTGAGTGCAAAGAAAAAGAAATTTTAAAGAAAGAAAGAAAGAAAGAAAAGAAAAGAAAAAAAAGAAAGAAAGAAAGAAAGAAAGTCCAATAATTTGAATTTACCCTCCTGGTCTGGCCCTCACTGTTGTGATATTTGATCTGTACCTTTTGCTTAACATTGACTTTGATGTAAACTTGGCTTCTTCTACAACACTACGCACACATATATGCACGGACAGACCCTGTGTATTAAGCCCAAGGTTTCCAAAACAAATGTCAATCAAATGCTTGGACTGACCTTTGTATCAAGAAACTTTGATTCTTGCCCCCTCTTTTCTTCCTTTCTTTCTTAGAAGAAAGAAAGAAAGACAGAAAGAAAGAAAGAAAGAAAGAAAAGAAAGAATCTTTTTTCCACTGAAATATGACAGTAGCTGTACGTGATTTAAGATTTTTCTGTAAAAATTATGAAGTAAAAATGTCAATTAGGCATTAGATTATCGTTATGTTCAGTCTAGCGACGATTAGTACTCATTGGCTATTCATTACAAATTATATGTAATGGAATTAGTTAAATAAAAAAATCAAGTTTTGAAGAAATAACCCAAAAAGAAGGATTTGATCAATGGTCACTCGAAAATGCCAAAGAAGATCTCAGAAAATGGCCCAAGTTGAAGATTTTTATGATCGTATTTCGTATGAATGAACGTCCAAGCTGTATTTATATGTAATTAAGAGCAGGGTTGCCAATCTCTAAAATATACTTAATTCCTCGTGAAACAAAGGGGAAGATTAGTTAAATTCGCATTATAGGGTCAGGAGTGTTACTAATACTGAAAGAATAATATTACGAATTGATACACATATTAGTCAGTTAGGTGGCCTGAATAGAAATCCTCTAATATTGCTCCCTTATGAAAAGCGGGTGCCTTTTCATTAGGATCTCATTATTGCTGTTTTAAGCAGATAATAACAAAAATCCCAGGTATCTGTGTATAATGAAAAGCTGGTGCCTTTTCATTAGAATCATTATCAGACACTTAATAGACCGCTGTCAATTATCTAAAAAAGGAATGAAATAAGTCTTAATGTCATCTAAGAAAGCGTTTAATTTCTTTTTAACGGCAAGTAACAACTTCAGTTTATTGTCAAACATAGTCACATAAAGATGGTTCACTAAGATACAGTAGCTATTGTGCGGATTTAGTATTAATTATCAGCAAAATGTAGTTAAATGTGCGTAGGTAATGTTATTTAAACGTAGATAGTTGTATTTAGTGTCGTTTAGCTTTAATTCTTCATTTCTGACGTTAATTAGGTTAAATTGGTAATGATATGAGTTAGCTAATGTTAATTAGGGTTAATTAGTGTTCATTAGGTAAAAATTACGTAATGGGTGAAATTTTATGTGGAAACATAAATTAGGCTTATTTGAAAGACAATTCTTCGCTGATTCCAAAAATGTAAATTTTATCTTCTAACTCCCAAAATTGAGAAAGTTATGGTCCAAAATGTTTTAGTGAAATGTTTTCTGTTTCGTAATCTTACTTTTCTTTAAAGGGTTTAATCTAACCTAAGACTTACACAACCTTTGTGTTAAGTCTCGCCCTATTGTCTAAGAAGTTGTCCTTACCTGAACTTTAGGCTGGCCTCAGTCCAGCAGAAGAATTGCCTCTCAAAAAGAGAGTTAGCATACACCTTTTCACTATCCTACTGGTTCGAAGGGGGCCTAGTTGCCCCAAAAATAAATTAAATTAAAAGAAAGGAAATCAAATCTAGGTAGTTAAGTACGTAGAGTTTGTTAATATAATTTTTATTTAGCTAGAAATTACGTAAAAACAACTATGTGCATATTTTTTCATCTTTTTACGGTTATTTTTCCTCTTTGTCTTCGGTCCAGTGAGAACAAGGAGTTTCCAGTAGCAAGGAACAATTGTTGCAAAAGACAAATGACCGGCGTCCTTTGTTTTCGGCCAAAAGTCCAAGTAAAACTTAAGAGTGAGGGGCCGAAAATAAGTAAATTGTAAACTTTTATTAACCATAATAAAGTAATTTATTCACACAGCTTAACTTAGTGGAGTCTCACCTGCTTTGTATAGGCCCAGAATGGCCAAAATTTTACAATTTTCTGTCAATTTTTGGGCGAGTTAAGATCATATTTTCATCGCTTGTCCCTTTGGTTACGTTTACGTGTAAACCCAAAATTCTATAAAATTCGCCCAAGTTTCGACCCCGAAATTCATCAAAAAGGTGGCCAGTTGGGGGCAATATTTCCCCTCTATCATTAATCTGACCCCCCAACTGATCCCCAGGCCAAAAAGAGCCTGGACTGAGATGTGCAAAAGATAGGAAGCTTCTGGAAACTTTCGGAAACTTCCAGAAGCTTTCTTCCAAGAATTAAAGAAAACCGCCCTAATTACAAGCTGCCAGCGAGCTGTCGCTTGCACCCCAATTTTCAAATTCTAGTTAGTGTTCGTTGAGACTCGGCCGAGTGCGGTCGCTACAGAATCCCCTATTCCCCGCGTGCATTACTTCTGTTGACACTGGTGTATCACGGGAGAATAGTAATGCTCGCCCCCCATAGGACGCACCTAAGGATCCTTTTCTGGCCCGCACTGGCCAGAAAAGGAGGAATTAAGCTAACAAGCGAACACTCCAGTTTTGGAGGCCGTTTTGGGCTTCTTATGCCCGGCCAAACCCAACGATTTTCAGGCCTTTGTGCCACCTTTTTATACACTTTTTGGGCCTCTGTGCCCCGTTTTTTCGCCAGTATTTAGGCTTTATGGCCAATCTTCATTTCCATGGCATGATGGACCTTTGGGCCATATTTCTGTTCCATAGCATGTCGGGCTTTCGAGCCGATTTTATTTTCTGTAAACCTCTAGCTTGTTATTATTTTATGATTTCTAAAATAGGGACGAGACATGTCCATTTCGCTTTCCTTTTGTCCTTTTCGCCTTCCTAGTCAAGTCACAGAATTATTCTTTTCACAACAAAATGTTCTATTTTCCTTTCTACCTTTTATTTGTCACTTTTGGGGTTTCTTTTGTAGACTTAACGGGATTTTGAGTGGGACCTAACCCCTGAGTTTGAGATAGAGGGGCCCTTAATTACGGCTCTGAAATTAATAAGTTAGTTAGCAGAAATGTTCTCCCCACAGCCGGCAACTAGGAATTGCCGGCCATGACTTTCATAAAAGGCATCGTATTATTTTAAAACGCCAGTTTTGTATTATGTTGTTTTTCAGCTTTAGGTCGGTTTCAAAATTATTAGGTGCTAAAATCGTATAGGTTGTTTTAAAACCAATTCTAAAACCCTACGTTATTTCATTCTCATTTGATTAATTATCAGGCGGTTTTTGAGAGGAATGGCCGGCTTCCTCATCTTTCTGTAGTTTTCTGTTAACTGTGTATTTAGTTTAATTTAACGTTGTTGTTAGTAATAATTGCCGAGGTTAGTAATAATTACCGAGCAATTATTACTCACTGGCTTTCTTTCAAATTTTATATAAACTTCACCAAACCTATACGGTTCAATTTTTCACAAAATTTCTTTTATAAGGCAATTGTGCAGAATTGCAAAAGCCAAATTCGAGCTCAACAAAGTTTAAAGTTTTATAGCCAAATATGCACATAGAATTAGGGTTTGGTTAAGTAAATGTGTCTTAATAGCTAGATGTTTACTAAGAATATGTGTAGTTAATGCATGAATGCTTTCCCAAATTTACGTAAAATGGTTATTCAGGTAAACCCCTCATGGAGCGTGAGGTTCTGAAATTGACCAACTTTTAGAAATATTTGATTTGCATGAATGTTGAATGTTCCGTTTTGTATGCCTGATGAATGAATGATTTGACTGTCTGAATGGTAACTCGCGGAAACTCCCCTTGGTACGATTGGGGTTGTGAGGACTGCCGTATGCGTATAAATGTTGTGAAGAAACTACCCAACTAATGATCATCGGTTTCAAATTCATATCTCTTATTCTTACATTAATAATTATTGTTCAACAATAATTAGCAGTGGAATCACATTTTGAAAATCACTAGTACATTAATTGGGTTAGTCGATTGCCTGTTAGCTACGTAAGACGTAAAATTGGGATAATCCAGAACGTCATGACACCGGCACAGTGAAATATTAATTGTAGTCATTGGTAGTGATTATCGACTTCTAGTTTGTGCCGAAACTAATATTGTTAACTTAAAAAGTAGAACCTTATTTGGTCTAAGATGCCGTCTGTATGGATTATCCTAAAACTTAGCCGTATGTCAACTCCCATCGGGTGCATGGGATTCGTACCTCCGGAATTGTCAGAATTCCCATATTAGGCAGGAAAATTGTATAATTAGGAGTAAGCGTCTGATTGTCCGTTAATTGGTTGATGCCCGAAAGAATGTGGGAATGTTAGCCAGCGTGAACGAGTGTCCACTGTCGTATCGTTATAATATGTAAATTAGGTAGTTAGCTTAATTCAGAGTCACGGGGACTCCCAGAATAGGCTGTAACTACCAGGTAGTCCTCGATTCGTCCGCGTAATTAGTCCTATGCTCAAGGAGCGGACGAATCGCAAATAAGGACTTCGTGCTGGTTCATTTTGCAAGTATGCTAGGTTTGTATGAATGTCCACTAGTTAGGACTGTGCCATTCGTGTCCTTACTTGTTTGTGTTAACCAAACGGTCCAATTTGTCCTAGTTGGTATATGTTATTAAAACTCCCTAAACTTTTATGCCAGGCTTTTATTACAAAATTAAATGTCCCAAGTTGACTATTTTCCTAAAAGCCCAATATTGCAGGAAGAATAATACCAAACTACAACTCTTGCCCTCATTGGTGCTTGCTAACGAAGCAACCAATTTCAATCTGTTCTGCGATTTTCTAATGAGCACCCTTGCCTCTGTTCAAACCTTTTATATCAGTTTGTAATTCTAAAAGTCAAATATAACAACGTCAAACACTCTCTGGCCGTTATGGTTGTAAATGTTGAATTACAATTACTAGCCGACATCTAGAAATGAGTAATGGAACCGAATGGCACATATCATAAATACTGGTGTGAAAGCAATAAATTAGTACCTGAAAATATACAAGTGATAGTTAGTTAAGGTAATAATGTCAATCAGTACGTAAGATTTAGAAATCCCTTTGAACCATCTTCTAATGAATCACAGAAAAGTAGTGATTTCTGGAAAGAGAATGTTTATGATTAATGTTAGCTTTGTGCAGGAAACGGATGCTTTCTTGCTCTTTAAACGCTTAAAGTTCTCATTTCGCTTCTAATTAAAGTAAGCCAAATATCTACGGAAGAACCGTGTTGTATTAGCGATTTTCTGCATTATGAGGCGGAAAATCGTCTAGAAATCGATACTTAGTTGAAATCCGTTTGTATCAAACTAATAACGCACAAATAGTCTTGTCTTAACTGCAAATTGGCCTAAAATATGCTGTTTTTAATCATTTCGAACAAATCATATTCCAAAATTAACAACTTTCATCTCAGAAAGCCATTTAAAGTGAGTAATGGCTGCTGGGTTTGATTCCCGCACACATATCCTGTATTAATGGGTTTTAACCCATTTGATTCAGGTTCACCACAGAAGTGTCCTGTCCAGATTCACGTCAGTCAGAGCCTTATTCCTGTGGTCACTGTAAGGATTAGTCTGAAAACAGTTCATATTGATACGGAACGGACCTACATTAGATAGTTGTGTGGATCATATTGGATTAATTGAGTCATTGAATTTGGACCAGTTCAGAGAATCAGAAGGTTCTCCGCAGAAGTGTCCTGTCCAGATTCACGTCAGTCCGAGCCTTATTCCTGTGGTCACTGTAAGGATTAGTCTGAAGGCAGTTCATATTGATACGGAACGGACCTAGATTAGATATATAGTTGTGTGGATCATACTGGATTAATTGAGTCATTGAATTTGGACCAGTTCAGAGAATCAGAAGGTACATTGTAAGTCTGGAGCTTATTGGTTGAGTTTAAGGCAGAGACATTATCGACCCAAATCTGATCATTTGCCGGTTTAATCTACAGCTGTGAACTTGTTCAGAAAAGCTAATCAGAACACTATTTGAATTGTTTCTACTTTCGATCTTTCAAAGAAATCCGTTAAAATGTCTCAAATTGTTGTCGCGGTCATTGTTTCCCTGAAGGCCTCTGCCTTCACTCTGTCTCTGGCTTAAGGCCAACCGAAGAGAAGATATAGCTGACCTAAAGAAGAGAAATCTATTAAATTATTGTTCTAATTTACATTTATTATATTTCGGACATCTCCTGGTATCTCCCTGTCTAGACCGACCCCTGTGTTTGTACTCTCCACCGTCTGATAGCCGCCTTAGATCTGTGGGATTCCTTGAGGATCTTTAATACCAGATCAAAGCCCGCTCACCCATTCCCGGAACAGAATTGTAATACCCTTAAATTCAACTAATTATCAGCTACTATTCACTGTTGTTTGTAGCTTGTTTTGATAATAGTCGGATAAGGAAGTCAGTTTAACTTAAACACACACTCACACGCACTATACCTGACTGAACCCTATAATCATTACCTGAAGAAGAGGAACCCAGGGCTAGTTTAGGGTGAACTTTAGGTCCTATTAGTTATAGTAAGAAAAGAGGAAGAAAGAAAGAATCTGTAGCCGGATTATTAATAATTAGTCTTCCCCTAATATTGGTCAATTTAAAGCATGAAATAACAAAAGAGTTGGCAACCCTGGTACTTTGTACCTTGACCTTACATTGTTAATAATTGAAGTGAACATTAATTGTCTAGTGCCCCTGTTTGATTATTTTATTATTATTATTATTATTCCTAAATTATATCGGAATCTGTTGTTAATTAATAAATTATTGAGTATTCTCCTAGACTTAGTTAGGGACAGCCTTGCTGAATCAGACCCTGTTGCGATCACCCAAACGACCCCTATCTAAAACGAACTCACGACCGCACCCCTAACAGGTTGGCTGTAGAGATCCCCGATTTTGGCAAACCACCTTTCGGGAATCTGGTACTTAAGTTTGTCTAATCAGGCAAACGCGCTAACCTTCCGTGTAAGTGAACCGTCTAATCGAAACGACCCCATTTCTTGAAATCGAATCAAATCAATCGAATCTTCTATTCAATCCAACTCAGTTCATTACATGTATCAAAATGAACGATGCAATCCAATTAGCATTTATATTTTTATAAACTATTTCATAACAATTATCGATAACCGAGACAGAACGAAAATAAGCATTGCGTTGCTATCATTACAACACTACATGGAACAAGGCTGAGCAAGCTATTTTCTGCTATTGCGGCCTGAGTTCCATATTGAGCAGTATACACGGTACCTCAAATTTCGGGTGAACTCAGTAGATAGCTACATATGTAGCTATCTAGCCCTTCTGGACTGCCTTGATTGTTCAGAAACAAATTTGCATGTTAAAAGGCAAAAACGTTTAGTGTTACCAAGGAGGGCATTGTCTTATTTCAACTTTAAAGTTGTTCCTACACCCTACACCTACACAATTAGTGCGCATATTATGCTCATTTCGTGGGTCGCTTTGTAAGGTTTCATCTAATTTAAAAAAATAAAATACAGATGTTTCGGTGTTATGCCATAAAACTAAATTTAGGACGAGCTTATTGCTGAGCATGGCGTAAATTTTCAGCACCGTGATAAGTAATTATTGGAAGGAAAACAGTGCTTGCAGTCAATTCCCAGTAAAAGCATATTTTCCATGCCATGCAGATGCAGATTTGCTAATTCACTTTGATTTTTACTCTTCCATTATTGCTGAACTAGTTAGTTAGTTAATTAATTGTAGACGGCTGATGATTTGGAAGCTTTGGCAGAAAAGCATGGCATAACCGTTATATCTAGACAAAATTTTGCAGGAAATCCTTCCGATGCCGTGAAAAGCCTTAAGGTAAAACTGAATGTTTCTAAATTATTCTTAGCCTTCGGTTTGCAGTTTGCACTTGATCTTTGCTGTTAAGGAACCGTTGGCTTTAGGTTATAATTTTGTGTTCTTGGTCTCGGAAAAAGTTGGAATTCGATTTATACTTCGGAATTGCAACTAATATTATGGATTGAAAAATCGAAGCTAAAGCTGAGTGCAAGCCTCCAAACCAGTCAGGTTTAGAAAGAATTAATAGCACATAAAGGTATGTGGTGATTCACTGCTGATGATACACATAATGCACACAATGCTATAACATATAAGATGAAAGAGCAAAAAGCTGTTTGTTAATTAATTTTATGTTATTTAGCGCAAATTTATTTCAGAGATCTGATGCACGAATTATTGTCGGGCTATTCTATGAAAAGGAGGCCAGAAGAGTATTTTGTGAAGTAAGTATACATATAAAACTGTTGATGTATAAACGCAACAGTCGTAGAAAGGAAGACAAAGTATGTAACATCCTGAAAAAAACTTTATCTTAGTTTTCTCGTTCTATGGTTCTGTTCTCGACTTGACGTTACCTGTTTGCATTAAGGTTTACAAGGAGAAGCTGTTTGGCCCCAAGTACGTTTGGATACTGATTGGATGGTATGGAGACACATGGTATGTACCAGCTGTGGATGAACCCATAAATTGTACCGTTTCCGAAATGGAAGAAGCGACACAGTATCACTTTACGACAGAGGCCATCATGCTAAGTCAGGATAATGCACCAGGAGTTTCAGGAATGGTGAGTACCTATAGTCTTTGCTGTTGTGCACACATTGTAATTAGATATCATAGAAATCGGTTAACATTTTAATAAGTTCTGAATGAAAGCTGGTTTCAGTAAAGCATTTTTTATATGGTCCCTGGAATGGAGTCCATTTTGGGAGGGCAACCATTTACGAAATAGTTCACTGGTCCTCGTATGATCCTAAATTGGATTGCGTGTGATGATCCTATATATGCAGGAGGAGGGACAATCTTCCACCGCTAAGAAGGTTATGCTCTAACGAATCAATACTTAAAGAATTTGCTGGGATCTGGAAATGTAATCTCTCTAACTTGTAAGTGAAGATCTTGTTTGAGTGATACTCCTTTCCTAACTAAAAACAGCATCGTTCAACTTTTTTTAATAATTAATACATTAGGATTCTTGGTTTACTCCTTGTAAGCTATAAAAATATACATTAGCAGTTATACATTTACAAATCAAACAGACCTATTAGATAATCCCTGATGTCAGCAAAGCTTCAACTATAGATGTGTTTACAAAATTTGACCGTTTATGGCAGACTACTCTTGGAGTAACCCCAGCAATGCATATATTTTAGAATCGTCAGCATCTCAAGAGTTCGAAAATCTGGAAAAATGTGAAATTTCTGAAATTCCTGGTTCCGGAAAATCTAAAGTTTTTCGCCCAATTTTTTTCGAAATCAAAATTTTGTTTCTAAGATTAAATAGAGCTGGCTCAACCGCATTATTTTTGCTCTTACAAATTTTTCACTAAAGTGCACTCAATTTCCGAAATTCTAGATTTTTCAAAATTCCCGGATTTTTGAAAATTTTCTCCAATACCGACCATGTGAGTACACATTCGAAATGCTCTTAACGAGCTCAACAACTTTTGTAGTAGAACGAATTCCTGATAATGCATTTAATTCCTGGGAATCGCGAAAACCGGAATTTCCGGATTTTAAAAATTTTGTCCAATTTCCCATAATATAAATATGTATTCTTGAGGAGTTGAACAACTTTTGTAATGAAGCAACTCACAGAAATGCGCCCACTTCGCAGAATGCAGGAAAATCGTCATAGCTAGTGTTTAATCCTGCTTTGATTTCCGGAATTTGATGCATTTTCGAATATTAGTTCAATTACAAAAGTTGTTCAGCTCCTCAAGAGCTTTCAAAGGAGTCCCATACTGGTATTGGAGAAAATTTTTAAGTCCGAAAATTCCAGTTTTTGCGAATCCCGGGCATTGAGTGCATTTTCAAGAGTTTGGTCAATTATAAAAGTTGTTTAACTCGTTAGGAGTTTTCCAATGACATCCATCTTGTTGGTTGTGGAGAAAATTTTAAAATCTTGAATTTTGAAGACTCGGAATTCCGAAAATTGAGTGCATTTTCGTGAAAGCTTGTAAAAGGAATAATATGCAGTTGGATCAGCTCTATTTGGTTGTGCAAACAAAATTTTGATTGCGATGAAAATTGGGCGAAAAACTAACAATTTTAGATTTTCAACAAGTAAAAGCCACATATAATTCTAGATTTTCAAGATTTTCGAAATCTCAAGTTCCTGACGATTCTAAAATTATCCTACATTAGTTCAAAGGCTTATTATTATTAATTATTATTAAAATAATCATTCGAAAGCTCTTGACGAGTAATGAAAAAGTTGTAATTGGGTCAAGGCCTGAAAATGTACCTATTTTGAGTTATAAGGCGAAAAATGGTCAAAAATGGCCAAAAACGGCCAAAACGGCCGTTTGAAGGGGTTTTCCGCCTTTATCTCGAGCTAGAGTCAACTAGTTGGCCTGAAATTTGGCATGTAGGGTGGCACCCGATGCGGGAAGACCCTCCGGGCATCTGGGTACCATAGTGTCACACAATTCGCAATTACTAGATACGGTGATGCTGCAAATGGTCAAAATTGAAAGTGACGACAACCCCCCAATATGGATATCATTCGAAAGCTCTCGTTGCGTGGATAAAAAATTGTAATAGGGCCAAGGCGTCAAAGTGTAGGAAAAATGAGTTACGGGGCCTCAAAGGGGTAAAAATGGCCAATACTAGGTCAAAATGGGTCAAAATCAAAAGTTGTCGGATCCTATTAATACTGGTGTCATTCGAAAGCTCTCGTTGCGTAGATAAAAAGTTGTAATAGGGCCAAAGCAGCAGAATGTCGGAAAAATGAGTTACGGGGCCTCAAAAGGGTCAAAAATGGCCAAAACCGGTCAAAATGGGTCAAAATTGAAAGTAACCGAAACCCAACAATATGGGTGTCATTCGAAAGCTCTCGTTGCGTAGATAAAAAGTTGTAATAGGGCTAACGCGTCAAAATGTAGGACAAATGAGTTATGGGGCCCCGAATATTATAAACTCATTCTATAAGCAGAAAAATGTCGGGCGGGAACCACTTGATGCCTTTTGACTTATTTTTACCTTATTTTTAATAATTTATGCATTGTTTAATGTTTAAGCTTATATTTAGCTAACGAAAAGCTGGATCGAAAAACGGTTTTCAGATTCGTGCTCAGCGACCAAGAAAACCCCTATATGCAACTTTTCAGCGAAATCGGAGACATAAAATGTTTTGGTTTCCCTTGGTCCCCCCTTGGAAAACTTAAAAATTTAAAATTTTTAAAATTTTAAAATTTTGCTGCAGATCGATCAGAAATGTGTTCAAATGCATCCATACCAAATTTGAATTAAATCGGTTAAGTTTTGCGAAAGTTACGCTCAGGTGTGCGTCTGCCTTAGTTATCGCCTTATTAGCTTATGCTTGATTAAATTTTAAAAATCTCTTACTTGATTTTGTTAATTTTATATAACATTTAATGGATATCATTCCAATGATTGATCGCTATTGATAATTTATTTATTTGTTAATTAATTATTTTACGTACATACATATATATTTGTGAAATTTTGGTGCCGTCATTATAGCGCAATTTAAAATGGCAACCAACGGTGAAATTAACAAGAATTAAATTTACAAATTTACGTACGTTTTATGCTAACGTATAATTATTTACTTATACACGTAGTATCCAATCTATTATTAATTGTAATTAAGTACAAAAAGTACATAAAATACTTATTAAATTAAAATGTTTTATACATAAAATTAACAAGATCAAATAAGATATTTTAAAATTTAACTAAACATACGTAAGCTAATAAAATGTAATATATAACAAGCTTTAGAACAATGCATAAATTATTAAAAAAAAAGTAAAAATAATACTGAAGTTAAATAACGGCTATAAACACAAATATTCTCCATTATTAGTTCGTAGTTTAAAAATTTACGCATCTGTCCAACCCTGTTCTGGACACATAGATAATTTACTCATCTGTCCGGACAGAATGCGATAATTGTAAGAATTTATCTATCTGTCTGCGCACATGCGTAATTTATCCATATGTCTGGACACTTTTAGAAGTGTCCAATTTACTCATCTGCCCGTAACATATATATACTTATCATCAAACAAGTTGCTAGTCATTAAAGTCTGACCGAAAAATGTGTGTACAAAATCTGTAAGGCCTCCAGTGAACTCAATATACGTCGTTACCCCATAAAACCATATATTTTCGGAATCCTTGCAGCGAGACAAACATTTTTGTAAAATTTAAAATTTTTTAAAATTTCAAAAATTTTAAAATATCGGTTTTTCGGGGAATTTTTTCGGACCGTGCAAGCTATTCAGCTCATTCTTTCAGAAAAATTTTCCCGTGCGAAGACTCATCGATTGACACAACAACGAAAAAAATCGGTTGAGAAGTAAGCATTTTATTCCAAAATTTCATTTTTCTATTTCCTTTGATGTTTGCCGCTTTTTGCAAATTTGACTGGTTATTACTCACGACTCGCTCAACGGAAAAATTTTTCGATTAGATTTTCGGGACCGCCTAGGCGCCCGCTTTCACCTAATATATGTGGTATTTCAAATTTTGAAAGTCGAAAAATACCACTTTTTGACCCAAAATTTCGGCATAGCAATTCTGGCAAAAGTGAGTAAAACTAACATAATCATAAAATTCAAGCTGAGCTGAATCCAACGATATAAAGCTTTTGTTGCTACGAATTATATTGCGCCAGCAATGAATTTTTATACAATGTCCCTTATTTCAGCTGGTTTTTGGCTCTCTTTGATGTTGCCGCCGTGATTTGACTGAAGCAGTGTAAACTAGCAAAACCAGCTGAAATAAGGGACATTGTATAAAAATTTATTGCTGGCGCAATATAATTCGTAGCAACAAAAGCTTTATATCGTTGGCTTCAGCTCAGCTTGAATTTTATGATTATGTTAGTTTTACTCACTTTTGCCAGAATTGCTATGCCGAAATTTTGGGTCAAAAAGTGGTATTTTTCGAAAAAATCGACTTTCAAAATTTGAAATACCACATAATTCGCGACCTATCTGGCAAAAGATCCTAACTGAAAAAACAAAATAGCGAGAAAAATGGATTTAAAGTTTTTAGTGTTTTTTATTGGCGTGTGCAGAATTACTGCTGCAAAATTGCCCAATTTAATCAATACAGGTGTGTAGAGAATAGTCTTCAGCTCATTACGGAACAGAATCTTGTTGACTAAGTTCTCTCCAGTTTCCGGTTAATTTGCATAATTACGTAATGAATCCACTTAGGTCTTTCTGCCAAAATAATTTATACAGCTGGTAGTAGAACCAAAGTAGACCTATGCCACAGTAACAGCCTATCCAGGTGAGTGAAAAGATATAATTATTCTTGCTCCTGGGGGCGACAGCTCAGAAAATCTTACAATTTTAAAAATGGGAAGCGAAACCATAAAAAAACCTTCGCAAAATCCTGAGCTGAGGGTGTGTCCTTATAATGTACATCAGAACATCCCCTTCCGCGCTCTCATGTGTGTGAAGAATGTACTCACAACGTCTACAAGGCAATCCACTGCTGAATGTTGCATCAACTCTCCTCATTTGTATAGATTTTGGGTTAAACCAAATTTTTCCAGATAGGTCTTTATGCCAGAATATTAAAATTAGAATAGTCTTAGCTTCAACAAAATTATGTTATCAAGTATAAGTGGCAATAAGCCCTAAGCTGCTTAGGCCATTTTGCCAGAACCTAAAACAGTGAATTTGCATATAGGTTTAAATGACAAACGGGTCTCACGACTTTATTTTTGAGAATTTCAAACAGGGCTTTTTGCCAGATTAAAATTTCTCACTCGGTCTACCTATTTCCGTCAAAAAGTTAAAATTGACCATTTGTATGGGATGGGTCCATTTGCCAGATAGGTCGCGATATATTAGGTGAAAGCGGGCGCCTAGGCGGTCCTGAAAATTTAATCGAAAAATTTTTCCGTTGAGCGAGTCGCGAGTAATAACCAGTCAAAGTTGCAAAAGCGGCAAACATCAAAGGAAATGGAAAAACGAAATTTTGGAATAAAATGCTTATTTCTCAACCGATTTTTTTCGTTCTTGTGTCAATCGATGCGTCTTCGCACGGGAAACTTTTTCTGAAAGAATGAGCTGAATAACTTGCACGGTCCGAAAAAATTCCCCGAAAAACCGATATTTTAAAATTTTTGAAATTTTAAAAAATTTTAAATTTTATAAAAATGTTTGTCTCGCTGCAAGGATTCCGAAAATATATGGTTTTATGGGGTTACGACGTATATTGAGTTCACTGGAGGCCTTACAGATTTTGTACACACATTTTTCGGTCAGACTTTAGTCAGTTAGATATAACATGTGAGGTTGCTGTCAACGTGCGAAAAGGTCAAACAGAATATATAAACTGAATGAAGAAAGCTGAATACTGAAGAAATGTAGAAGTGTAAAAACCATTGATTAAACCGATCATGCTTTGTCATATGTATATAAATATATAAATAAATAGTATATAAATAATACACAATCTTTAGCTAAGATGCAATAGCCAAATATGTACAAATGTCCATAGTCATATAGTCATCATCCAGCAAGCCTATTAGAACATTGTTTAGAAATATCAAGGTGGAAAAGAACATCTCAAAATTTTTATCGGTACAAAGTTTTTCTTGTGTTCCACAGTATTTGAGGCTGAAGCTATATTGCTTTAAAGGAAGAACATAAAGCTTTTCTTGAGGATATGAAAGGAAGTGAACTGAAAACGGGCTAAGACTAAAACATTGAAATTGAAGCAGAAAGAAATCCCGAAAGAATGCCTCTGATTACAGTGAGATTCGTTGAAACTTCATTATCTGAAAAGGTTTCTGAACCGGCAATAAAGCAGGCTTAAGATCATCCTTACTGTCAGCATTCCTGCTGGTAAGTGATATCATGCTGCCTGGCTTGAACGGAGAGAAATGGATACTCACTGTTCAAACAAAAGTTTGAGCTAGCTTGATCAGGCGTCTAGATTATATGACACTCCGGCTTCACTTAGTATGGACGAATATAGGTGAACTGAAAATTCTCTTATTAACTGAATGGCCTCAGGGGGATGCTGATTGCCGAGGCTTAACGCCTACTCTTTGTAGAAATATGGAACTTCGTTGTTCCTCCTTCCTGCAGCACTGTAGAACCTAATGTATATGTTATCTCACTGAAATGGTGCAAAATGCACTGTAAATTGGAAAACGTATACCATCTGCTAATTGAAATCTCGCCTATTTTAGGTACTTTTTTAAACTTCTTTATAATCGATGTGGCAGTGTAAACTATGAATATAAAACAATGAAAAATGTAAATAAAATTTGTGGTTAGATACCAATCACATCGCACGGTTAGGTAAGAATCGATATCGGAAATGTTTCATATGGGATCAAAAACCTAGGACGGTTTTTCTATTTAACCATATTTTACTACATATCTGGCGAGTTTTGAGAGGCTTGTTAAGTGTTAAACATAGGATTGAAAAATACTATTGAAATAAGAAATCTTCGAAGCACATATGCTCTTGTACCAAATCATTATCAATCTTGCAAGCAAAGCAAAACAGCAAATCTGATACATAAACAACACATTTCCAGGAAACGTTCTTAAGACGGAATTTAACTCCTTTAAATCGATTAACTTGTAGCTGTTGGGATCTGATCGACGACTTGCTGCGACATGGCTGCTTTTAGAAGGATAAGTTTCAAGATCGTTTTTTGTCATATTTTTCATAGGGGTTTCAAAAATATTTTAGGTGTGTGAGTGCAGGTTTATTGGGTATGTAGTTTGTTTGTGCACAAACAAGTTAAGTTGGTGATTGGAGTTGAAGCTGTAATTTTTCGCTGTAACAGAATCAATCAGCAGGTTTTGCGGAATGGACAATAAAGTTCAGTAAATTTCAGCTAAAGCGAAATTTCTTGCATATAAACTTCAGTCTTTCACCTGTCACCGATTTGTATTTCTAGTATAATTGCTCTATGACACTGGCATGTTTGGGGAGTTTGTCCTAACTTAACATTTCACGATGGAGAGTTTGTAAGTGGCAAACTCTTGTGCGGACGAACCATGGCGAACTCGCATTTCCGGAAGATGGATGGCAAAGCTAAGTCCTTAGGACTGTTTTTAGCTTCCGCCAATTAAGTAACACCTTTTAAAACTCCATTCTTATTTTAAAGAAAACTCTGATTGAGCGTGGCTGCAAACATGGAGGGTGAAAAAGGTCCCTCTGTGTTTGTTTCTGCGTATCAATCAGGAATAAGTTCTAATTTATTCATTAAATGATTACGTTTAGATACTCCTTGACTGATTTTCAAACTTTCCTATCTGAGTTCTCGGCCCGACCCCTCCGACTCCTTTCTGCAGGCGATCTTTTTTCCCCTTTTGCCCTTCCGAGGGGTGTTATAGACTTCCGCCATCCTAGTCGCTGTTGATCTGCGTTGATCTGTTGATCGCTGTTGATCTGCGACGGTAGGCACAACATAGGTTGCCCTGGGGGCGACTGAAATAACCGTACGTCAGAACTGCTTGGGGGTCAAGTTTTCTATCCTTGACCTTCGCCCCTCCGTCTCTTGTCCAATTTTCAGAACGGACCGCGGAGGGCAGCATTCCATAGGCCTCTATGAGTGCCTGACAAATGCTGATCACCTCGACAAAAAAAACAGCAAATCTCTTAAAGCAAAGCTGAATGCTCCAGGGAAGAGATTTATTCAATAAATCTAATAACATAGAGTTTACAATGCACTAAACATGCATAGCTAAAAAAAGGAAATTGCAAAAACCTGCAGTCTAAATCAAAAGTTGTGCTTATTTTAAATTTCAGTCCCCTTGGCGATGAAAACTGATTCAGAAAATAATTTTCTGCAGGCGATAAATACAGACTGGGATTTGAGAAATCAATTAAATAAAGTTTAACCTGTTACTGACTTCTAAACTGACTTCTAAACATAATCGCATCTAGGAATTGACAGTTTCTACTGCTTTTTTGTTTGTTAAAATGTAATAACTGGAGTTAAGATGAGTTCATGACCACAGCTTTAAGAGTGTCAGCTACCAAATCATTACAACTTAAGAGTTTTAAATCGGAGTCAACTTTAAATAAAACTAGTGTTGACTACCGACTACGTAGTCATGTTAATGTGCAGAAAATTATATAAAATTTAAAGACAGTTTTGGATGTTGTACGTATTAGATCGCGTCATAAACACGGGGTCCGGGGGGCGGAGAGAGGTATTCCGACTAAATGTGGAGAAAGAGAATTTCTGAAGTTTTCGGAGCTCGCCTAAATGAGCAAAAATACTAATTTACCTTAGCAGCAGGCTGTGTCTGAATGAAGGTAGAATTAGAAAAACTGATGACGAAGATTTTACAGTTCTCCTTAGGAGGACAATGTAAGAAAGAGTGAAAACAAGAACTGTTGAAGCAGAAGTATGTTATGTCAGTATGTCAGCCGCCCTGTCCAAACCGGCTGGCCAGCGGTGGGCCAGCCGACAGAGTGGGCCAGCAGGCCGGTCAGATTCAGGCCGGCCGGCCGGCTGGTGAGAGTTTCTGCTGCTTGTTGCTTACACTCGCTGAAAACGACCATATCTTATATTTTTACTTGTATTTTGAATAGCCGTCGGAAAGTGGTTGGCCGACTGTCCAAAATATTTATCGAGTTTTCGTTTGTAGCGGCATGAGCTTTCTTGATGGACTTGATGGACGGCAGCAAAGACTCTTTGAAATTTAAGCAGCTTAGCAGTGCAGTATCGCAAAGGCAAATCCCAGTTCCGTATCCTTCTAGCCAAAGTGTTAGGTACATTTCGCAAATATATACATATAACGGTCCTCAAGCCAAAGGTTTTGCAGAGTCAGTCAGAGTAGGAATTCGATGCTGTTGAATGTTCGTGGCAGTGATGGAACTGGGTCACTTTGGCTTGACCAGTTGACCCGGTTTTCCAGAAAATCCAAAAATCTGAAAATATTTTGATTTTACACCTAAGAAAACTAAATTTTTAGGTTCCATGTTCCATCACTATCCCGAAAAGAGTAACTATATATACATATGTTCACTTTTGTTTTGCGGAAAATTTTTTAACAAGACTGGAGAATTTTGTAAATTAATGCAGAAATGAGTTGGAAAATTGAGAAAGTTTGCAGGGTCTGTAATATGAGTACTTGTTAAAAAACGACTGAGTACTTTAAAAATATGGTTTTTTATTTTATATTGTGTAATTGTTCAGTTATCTTAAAAACTTGCCTTGGTGGCAAAAATAATCTGGAAAGCATATAGATTAAATAAATAAGTAATAATAAGTTAACTTATAAGTAAATACATTTATACAATGATCATGGAACTGATAAACCAAATCAATAATCTGCCAGACACAACATTTAAATAACGTCAAGCTGAAAAATGTTGAAGATCAAAATTTAAGAAAGAACTAATACTGCACAGCGAACAAAAGTTAAACCTAACAGTTTAGTTTTGTAAGCCAAAAATTTCTAAAATTCGTGGTAAATTCAGAAAACCGGGCGAAGACAGGGTCCAAGCTCTGGATCTGATGACCCGGTCTAAAAAAGTGACCCGAACTGAGCCGGTGACCCGGTTCCATCGCTGGTTCGCGGCTATCTAATTATTCGCGGTTGTGCACTATATTTGCAAAATGTTTTAACTTGACGCCAAGTGGAAATGTTATGAAAGAATGCTACCTTTTTACCTTTCTTTAAAACAGACATTTATGTGGAGAAAAATATAGAATTAAAGCAGCCATACTCAACAACTGTCCGCTAAAAAACAATATGAGCTTTCCATTGAAGTTGAAGAAACACTTTCTTAAACGTCATGAATCTGTTCTGAATTTGATTGCTCTTATTTTGAACAAAAATAGGGTAGGTAGACTTGAAAAAGTTACACTTTTAACAAAATTTGAAGAAGTTTTAGGTTAGTTTGTCTAAAGGTTAGTCGCGGCCATCTCAAAAACATTTCAGAAAGTGCACTTCGACACTGTTGTAAATTTGAAAATTGAAATTTTATTACTTGCAGTAAATTAGCGTTAACGATAGCTGGGTCAAGTTCAGGAAATCTTGTCTCAGTCAGCTGTTAAAACCTTTACAACATTAAACTGCTCCGTGGTTCGGTATGGGTTAATGCTTTTGGCAAACAATTACGTAGATTTCGAAAAAGTGAACTGGTGTGTGAATCAGATATATACTGCGGTTCCTGATTTTTAAAACGGAGTCTATTTAAGTTTATAAAATAGTATGGCAATCGTGCTCAGAACAATGTATGCTCCAAGATTAAGCGGACCGGACCAGTTTGCCATCTGATCGAAATCTGGAAAAATAAAATGATGAATGTTTGAAGGAATATGCGTAATAATTTGACCATTGGATTTATTAACTAACTAACTAACTAACCATACAAATCTTACATAGTGAATGCAAAGAAACAAATATTTACATTACATTTTCAAGTGAAAACGGAACAAGTTTCGTTGGCACAAAACTTACCACCCGTTCCTTGCCATAACTCCGCTGTCCTTTTTCTGTCTAATTTCGTCTTGGAATAGTTCTCAGAATTCTCTTTGTTTTGACTATTTCTTTGTCAAAGGAAATTCTGGAGCCACAGCCATTTTCATTCCTGCAGGACCAGGAATGTATAAAAAGGAAACTTGTATGTTCAGTGCACTGTGAGTCATTTCTCTATTCAGGAGCCCTATCTTTAATACAAAGCTAGCTTAGGTCAGATTTTTTGCATTCGGATTATGCAAATTAGGTTTTGGAGCCTATTTAAGCGGCAGAACTGAGAGCCTTAGCGCGGTCTTCGGCTGTCGGAAATCTTTAGAACACACCTTATCGATTGCAGATTTTTGAGCACCAGTGTAGCTTGGGAGCTACCATGATAGTGCATTAGGCAATTAGATAAGGTACTAGCTTGCGCTGGACATCACAAGGTCAGCCCAATCATGGCATGGCAAGCATAGGCCTGACTCCCTGATGACAATATAGTTCATTAAGAATTGGGGAAAAATTAAGCAGCGGAGTGAAAAGTAATAGAAATTTTGTGCACAAACATTTTGTTTCCTTTTTATTTGGAAGAAGTAAGTTTACTGCTAGTAAGTACTGCTGAACCCGACAATGTTAATTAATTGCTGTGCTATGCTGAGGAAAGTCTGGTCTAATAAGAAAGCAATAACATTTAGTGAGATATTCAGATGTTCAATATCAAAAGAAATCAAGGTAATTCTAGTGAAATTGTAAACCAAATCTGCAACTTCCAACGCTTAAAAGACCTTCCGACAAAGACTATTCTGCAATTGAATAAAAAACAGGTCTACAAAGGAATACTGCCCCTTTTGGGGCCTACTTGTTTAATTTTCAGATTCCTCAATCTGGAGGAAATTCCTACTTTGCACTACTTTGAAGACTTGGCTTCGGTCAGAGATATTTCAGTTCCACCAAGAGTCCTTAATTCTCTTATATATATGTAAGAAGAAGAGTAAGCCACTAGAGGGCTTCTCTTCTTGGCATTGCGCAACGGTGCTCCGATCACAATAAGCGAATGTTCCCCCGTTTGGGGGGTCGACCAAATTGAAAGCGCATACCCCACTTCGTTTGGTGGGTGGGGGGAGGGTGCGAAACAACCAATCAGATTGCAGAGACCCCCTCCCTGTTTGATTGGGGTATAGCGAAGGATTACGGTAGTTTTTGTTTATTTCGAAAGTGGGCCCCCGTTTAGTGGGGAGGGGTAGCAAAGTGAGGTTCCCATTTGGGGGGGGGTAGGCAAAAGGGGTCCACGCTTGGGGAGGCCAAGCAAAAATGGACCCCGTTTGGGGGGGGGGGTCGCCAACAGCCAATCAGAATCAGCCAATCGTAGCCTGACTTGACACCCCTCCCCCCTTCAAACAGGAACCCTCTTCTTCCCCCCCCCCACCAAACGGAGACCCCTAATGGCTATCCCCCTCCAAACGGGGACCTCTCTTTGCTACCCCCCCCCCCCCAAACGGGGAGGGGTATGTTTGCGATCCCCACCACCAAACTGGGGAACACTCGCGTATTGCGGGCGGAGCACCGTTACGCAATGCCAAGAAAAGAAGCCCGCTAGTGGCTTACAATTCTTCTATAATATAAAAGAATTAATTATGGACTCTTGGCATCACAGATAAAGATTAGGAAGTTAATCTGAAGTCTAACTTATTAGAAATAATTTACTGTAAAAGCAAAAATATTAATTTTGGTGATTTGTTTCAAGCCATGAAAACTAATCCGGTGTCTTGAGTGTGTAGGAGAATAATGCCTAAAACTAAAGATGTCGTATCTTTTCACTTAACACGTTCAACACAAGTACATAGGTCACCGGTGACCTACATAAGCTTTTCCGCTCAAACACGTACATAGGTCACCGGTGACCTACACTTGTTATGCGTTTCTAGGAGATTGGGAAATGATTTGTTTGTGCGGAAGACATATTTTTATAGCATTTGTTTAATGTGAATGCAAAACATAATCAAGCTGTAAAACTCCCTCCTAAGCTTTTTCTATTAGTTAAGTTACTGTAATAGATCAAATGTTTGAGCGGAAGTTCTTCCAAAATGGTCATTGTTGCGAACGTGTTAATATCCGAAACTGATCCGATAGTGTTAAAGAGCACCAAAATAGTTTAGGTGGAAAGCTTCGTCTATATTCATAAAGAAGTGAACCCTTGTGCGGGAAGGTGTTCCTGTAGGATGAAAGTGTTAATAGCATGCATAGTACACATTTTATTTAGCCAACACAAAACATAACAAAACCAAAATTTTCAACAAAAATAAAATTGCTTTCACGCAGGTAGAAACATGCCAATTCATCTATGGATAAATCCTTAAATAAACTAAATAATTCGCTTAATGCATCGATTTTGATCGAGGTGATTTTTAGTGAAACCTAAGACTTTGCAAGATTTGTTGTAAAAAGCAAAAGATTTTCAAAATTTCTGTTTACTGTAATGCTTAAAGGTTCAGCTAAAAATACCACAGAAACCATTACAGCAGCAAAGACGTCTCTCTTACAATTTACAGTGCTTGAGTGAAAATAAACATTCATAAGTTTCCTCGCAACAAAAGAAAGCGGAACTGCAAAGTGGTAGTGTGATAAGTGTGACTCAAATAGAGCTCAACCATTAAGCACTCCGACGAAAATAGAGAGAAGAAGTTTGCGCTAATAAACTGATTGTTTACCTTTCCCAAGAGTAAACAATGGAGTACAAAGACGGACTAGTGACAAATAAAACCTTATTTGCGAACCGGAATGTCTGAAATAAAAACACACCTCAATGGTTTATGGAAGGCATAAAACCCCCATAAGATTGAAGATTAAACTTAAGAGAGCTGGATGGGAAAAGAAGGTGAGATTTGAGCAAACTATATTGGCTTGCTAGTTTCTAAAGCGCCAGTTTAACCAGCCAGACCCAAACCCAACACAAGCATATAAAACTTTCAAGTGAGTGTGTTTGTATCTACTGTTCGTTTCGTTCTGGCTTCAAATCAATCAGAATCACATGAAATATGCTAATTAATGTTAAGCGAAGCAGTCATACCTAAAGACTGATGTCGTCTGATACTGGGATTTCAACTGATGGCCCGGTGGTGCAGTACTAAGTAGCCGCATCGTCACTGCATTGCCATCGTGGTTTGTTCCAGGTCCGGACCAATTCTTTACTTTCAGTCCTGACTGAGTAAATAGCTGAACATCTCTCTTCTCCTCTCTCTCGTCTAAGACCTGGTTTTAAGGACGGCACGGTGCCTGAGGCTCTAGTGCGGCTTGGGCTTGCGTTCAGTGTTGTGATCGGCTTTCGGGCTTTCGTGCAGTCCTGAAGTGAGGCTGTTTCAGGGCCCGATTGGACTCCTATCTTCCTTCTTCTAGTAGAGGAGCGGCTTCTCTTTGGTTTAGATCATGTAAAGGGGTCTCTTGAACGTGTTTCGGCTTCGGGGAGCACACTCCTGGGCTCAGAATGTCCCGCGCAGGATGCGCTCTCAGCTAAATTCCTAGTTGAGTTGAGCCGTGTCTTAAAAACCGGGCATAGGGGAAATGATTACTAAGACTGATATGGTAGTTCAGCGAGACCACGATGGTGTAACGGTAAGCACGACTCACTGAAGGGTCTTGGTTTGATCCCCGGCCGAGACGGAAACTGGGTCGTGGGTCATTGGGTCATGGAGCGTTTGGGTCGCTAGTTTTGCATGGGTCACTGGGTCTTGGGTCACTAATTTCGGAAAGCCTTTGGGTCAGGGTGGGTCTGGGTCAAGCTTCCTATGGGTCACTTTGGGTCTGGGTCAGCAATTTTAGTGGAGTATTTTGGGTATGGGCCACAGGGGTCTTGCCAAATCTTTGAAGTTTCAATTAGGTAAACCCACCATTTCTGAAAAATTTTCGCGTCTTCGGCGCGATCAGTAACCAGCTAACTACCACCAAGAGCAGATGATAGGAAGAGTATGACACGGGACTCTTCCTAGTGTAATTGGCTTGTTTAGATGCTCGGCACATTAAGGCCGAAATCTCGGGGGGGGGGGGTCACGGTTAACACAGTTAACCATGTGTTTATATGCGTTTGAACTAAAATTAATCTGATTGGCTAATCCCCTACCTTATGTCAAAATTACGTGTATAAGGTGACCCCCCCCCGAAATCTCGGGGGGGCTCAGCTTAACGTTGTTAAGCGTGTGTTTATATGCGTTTGATCTGAAATGCATTTGATTGGTTGAACAGTGAAATGAACTCTGTGCTTTGGCAGTGTGCGGCTGCGGCAATAGAATCAGGCGGAATGCTTGGACGCCATCTAGATTAATGATATCTGAAAGGCAAATCGGCAAAAAATTCTATTTTCCTTTAGAGTTACAAAGCGGAAACCATCCAAAAGTTTAAAAGTTAGCAGTAGGAGCAAACACAAGATTCAAGGGCCAGCCACCAGAGAAAGATAAGCCGTTTGGTTCATAAACAATCTACAGTTTAAGAGTTTGCTACCAAGTAAGTGCCAATACTTTAGGTGGGGTTCAATTCCATCAATATATATGAGATGTTGAAATCAGGAATGATTGATGTGGAAATAAGTGGATAGGAAATAAATATCACTGGAGTAAGTGGGCCATGTAATGGAACTTAATTTGTTTCTAACGTTGACTTCAACATAGAATAGATTTTTTGTAAGTGGCTCAGCATTATTGTGGCTCTTCCTGAGAACCGAAAAGTGCTGCTCTCCGCAGACTAGTGGTTGAGGCCGGCCGGCCGAAGCCGGCCGGCGGCCGGCCGCCGGCCGACGACTTTTGCGCGCGGGCCGGCCGCCGGCTACCGGCCGGCCGGCCGGCCGGCGGCCGGTGAGGCCGGCCGGCTAACGGCCGACCGGCCGGCCGGCCGCCGGCTGGGATACAAATCTCCAATCAGAAATTTACAAAATAGAGAAACTAACCGTAAAATGAACTCCAAATCTAGTTATCTAGTTATCTAGCTAATTTTCTATGCTATGCTGTGCTATTTTTCTAAGATAACATTCGAAAATAAATATCTTACAAGTTATAATACTGCACTGCAAATTGCTTTAGGCCGGTAGCCGGCCGGCCGGCCGGCTACCGGCCGGCCTACGGGCTCACCGGCCGCCGGCCGGCCGGCCCGCGCACCCGCCGGCCGGCCGATGGGCTCGGCCGGGCCGGCCGGCGATCGGCCGGCCGGCAGCCGGCCGGCGGTCGGCCGGTGAAACCCCGGCCGGCCTCAAACACTACCGCAGACCAGCTCTCCGCATTTTTTCTTAACTGGTGATTATTTCGAAACCTAATTTAAATTTAGAAGTTCGACTTCTTACATTCCTTCTATGTGCTGAAATCAAAGACACATTTTCGCTACTTCCCAGCAACCCTTGCTTGTGACCATGGAATTCTTCTTCTGTCTGTAAAGCTGAAAAGCTTAAATGTATACAAAACCATGTTTAAGAAGAACAAATATCTTAGAAAGAAGCCAAAAATTTGAGTTATTATCTAGTGAAATCAAGCAAAATAATGGAAGCAGGTCGGACACTTGGCCCGGCCAGTGAGCTTCGGCCCGCGGCAATGCTAATGCAAGCCTCTAGTGCACACCAAACAATCACCAGACTACGGAAAGAGCAAAAATTGCAAGTTTAAAATGTAATTTATCTTCCCAGTTTTACAATACATAGCTTTCAACTTGATTACTGCTTAATGTTGATACCATTTTTGGCTCCTTTCAGGGCTGACCGAACGCCGGAATGGCATTACATAATTAACTTCGGCAGGCAGACAACCTTCGATTCGCGTCGATAATCGAAGTCTGTGATCGTCGTCATGTTGTTTCCATGGAAATGCAGGCAGACCATAGAGGCCTAAATGTAAATTTGTGGATCCCAATACGTACGTAAAATTTCATTTGTTGAAATTACAGTTCTGGTTAACATTGATGAGAATACAACTTAGCGTGTTTAGGTGACATTTTTCGAGCATTATCAGTATACCTATACTGCCTCAGATAGCCAAGTCGACCACATGTTGTTTTTCCAAACAACTTTTAAAAACGATAACCGCCAGTTTCATTTCTCTGGAATGTCTAAGTTTTCTGCTGAAAGGAGCTCGGCTCGGCGTCTTTGGAATTTTCTTAGAATAGGCTTTCAAAGAAACAGGAAGAAAGTCAATATAATAAGGCCTCTCTAACGCTAGTTTAGCTTCAAGCGAGGCAGCACAAGCTTATTGATCAAGTGTTTCAATAGACTTCACAAGTAAAAGTGCGCACCCGGAGTGTCTGTTTTAAGCTTCGCTGGTCCAAACTTAATGCTAGCTATTGAAAGCAGATTATTTAATTTAACAGCTGTTGATTTTCAACAACTCTCAATTAATGGTTTTGTTTTCACAAAAAAACAAGGTTTTAAAAAATTCTGAATTAACAAAGAAATTTTTTATCTGCATTCTAGGCAGGTATGATCTTTGTGTTACGGATGTTTTTGTGGCCCTTTTGTAATTGAAGTTGGATGGATTCGACACTGATTCGTGCACAAATAAATTGCTACAAATGAACAATTGGCCAATTACTAATTTATTTATAATTATAAACATGGAAATGCAGTGAAACCTTAAGCCTTCACACAAGAAGAAAATTATGAGACTCAAGCTTCACATAGGGCTATTAATTTTAATTGTGTACTTGGTAAATCCCATTGCCTCGGATAAATCAAAGAAACTGGTGGTTGGAGGAATATTTCCCATGTCATCAGCACAAGGTATGAAAGAATTACGAGTACTGTGTAGGACAGTTAAATTTAATATCGCTAAGTAAAACTCTTTCAACCTTAGTCTAGAAAAGACTCAGATTAATGTGTAACTTCAAATGAATGGATACTCAGATAACTACTTCACGTGACTGAAATCTGACACAGTAATTTTAGGATATTTCAGTTAAGTCTTAATTACTTATGGATGTACAATCGAACAGAATTTTAATGAAAAACTGTGGTTAAACTTTTGTGTGTTACATAGCCGCCAACGCTTTGCTCGAAATTGATTTTATTGAAATTTTAGATTTAGAGTGATTTGATGTTCGTTTCAATATTTCTATTACGAATTTTAGGAGGGTGGCCAGGAGGTCAAGCCTGTCAGCCGGCTGCGTTTATGGCCTTGGAAGAAGTGAATAAACGAGACGACGTTCTACCAGAGCACCAGTTGATACTAATGAGTAAAGACAGTCAGGTTAGCTTATAAAGTCTTGGTTGTGACTTGCTTTAACGATTTTCATCTTCGTTCAAATTAGCCGATATAGTTGTTTTGCTCACAACAGAAGCTGAAACCTTTGGGCTCTAATGATATTGCAAACTAGTGCAGAGTAAGAAAGTCTAGTTTAGTAAAATGGCGAATTCAAAATTTATGTATGGCTTACTTGAACTCAATATGTCTAATTCGATTTTGTATGTCAATCCCGGACAGAGTTGAAATCGGTACAGTGTTCAGAGTTATGCTTCGACAATAATTCGACTTTGCAGCTAAGTTTTGATATTTTCATTTGAATACTTCAGTGTGAGCCTGGTTTGGGTCTGAAGCGAATGTATGAGTTTCTGTACGAAGACGAGTCGGAACAGAGCAAGATGTTGCTGATGACCGGATGCAGTCTGGTTACCACTTCTATCGCCGAAGTTGCCTACCTTTACAACCTTATTGTGGTATGTGAAGACGGTTTGGTATGACTGGTATGACTTAGCCCAAGTGTGAATTGGCTCAATAAGTATCCTTTCACAGTGACACTAGGCGAATCAAATGTAACAATTCACAAATAAATATGTCTGTTGTGTGCAGTTCTATACTCATGCACGTATTTTTGAATTCTGACAGGGGGCACGCTTATTTAAAAAATGTACAATAAAATATTATAAAACTAAAAGCAACTTTTACTAATAGTTTCATTTTTTAAAGCTTTGCTATGTAAATTTGAATAGAAATTTTATTTAGTGGTTGATATAAATTTATTCTAGTAATTATGTTTTTATTCTAGTTATTTTATTTTTAATCAAAGAAGAAGACATGTATAAGAAAATGTTCCGATTTCGTTAATTGACTTCAATTCAAAATACAGTATTCGATGTGGATCGGATCGGCGGATCGGATCGGATCGACCGATCCGGGGTCGGATCGGATCGGATCGGATCGACAAAATTTCGGATCGGATCGGCTGGATCGGATCGGCTTAATTTTGCCGGATCGCCGATCCGGCAAATGAGGCAATATTTAGAAGTTTCTACCAATTTTTACAACATTGCAAGAATTCTTCGAAGAAAGTTTCAAAATCTTTAATCTGAATTTTGTTCAAATGTTGAATTTTGATGTTAATGTTATTGTTTTATTTTCTTTCTCTGGATAAATATATATAACTTTTGTGTGTAAAACTAGTTTAATTAGAATTGCTCTCTAATATTTTCTGCTAATCAAATTTTCCACAGTCCGCCCCGCTTGTTAAATTCAGTGCCGCTGACTGCTGAGAATGTAGTTATTCAGGTATTATTCTTATTCTCATTCTTAAAAGTTCTCAACTACTAGGAAACGTCGTGAAAGCTAATTATGAGTTACAACCAATACCTGATACGAATTCTTAAAATTCAGTCTTCATAGATACATAGTGAAGTATTTGAATTCTGAGAACAGAGTGCATTTCTGGGATCTAGCTGTATTAAAGTTGCTCAGCTCGTCAAGATCTTTCGAGTGATTACCGTATTATGCCAAACTGTGGCCCATGGGCGTTTTTCGGAATCAGAAATTTCGGATTTGATTTTTGTAACCCAAAAAGCGTCTACCCCCGAAAAAAACGGCCATGGGCTATATTTTGGGAACAGTCTTATAATTAGGTAGATACTGCTTTGCCAATTTTTGATAGATTCGATACATTTCTACGAACGACAAGCCACTCGGCAGGTGTCAGTGCTCACATGCCTACCCAAGGAACATGATTCTAAGCCTTCGAAAAGCTTAATCTGTCAGAATTTTTTCACAAATTTTTAATTTTCAAAGCCATAAAAGTGAGCATTGAGAAATCCACAAAAGCGCCCATGGGCGTTTTATTGGGTGGGCCACTGTTTGGCATAATACGGTACCCATGGGTAATAGAACACATTTAAATCCGGAAAATGCTGTATTCGAGAATTTGATAATCGAGTGCATTTATGGGAAATGATTGCATTGCAAAACGTATTCAGTACGTCAGAAGCTTTTATTATCAACAGATATTTTATTAGATATTTAATTAGATATTTTAAAAGATATTGTCAGGATTAAAAAATTAAAAATCCGAAAATTTTGAAAAACCAAAAATTCTTAAAATTTTATGCATCTGGTTGCAAAGGTTGTAAGAGCAAAAATATAATCCGCTAAACCACCTCTATTTGATTACGGAAAGGAAATTTTCAATGAGTATAAATTTTAGCAAATTATTGAATATTTTAGACTCCCGTCAACAAAACCCGGGATTCCGGATTTTTCTTGATTTTCTTTCCTTTTCGAACGATTTTAAAAAGATATTTATACATTGCTGCCAAATATATAAAAGTAAAACTATATACATATATTCTTAAGCTTGCAAATAAACGACCACACTCCCAAAACAAAGCAAATTGTTATTACACATCATTCTGCAGCTGAAGTTTCTGATACTGACTTTCAGAATTATGCAATAAGATTCAGATGCGAAGTCTGAGCAAGCGTTTTGTAAAATAATCGGAAATGGGAAGGTGTAGGCTAGCAAATAGGTGTCTACAATTGAAAATTAAAATTATGGTCGGATCGGATCGGATCGGTCCGATCCGGGGCTGGATCGGATCGGATCGGATCGGATCGCCGGCCAATTGGCGGATCGGATCGGTAGGTGATTTTGGCTGCCGATCCGATCCGATCCACATCACTAAATCATAATTTTGCGAACACTCCCCCTCCTCCTCATTATTAGTTTCAAGCAAATTCTAACGAAGATAATTGCTCTTAAGTGGGCGGGTTTAGAAATTTAAGTGACAGTTGCACCAAATCAGAGTTGGGCCAAACTACACTACACCTACAGATGATTCGCCTTTGTGTCCCTTTAAAAGGACCAATCATAATTATATATTGGGCCAATTCTGAGTTGGGCCAAGTCAGACCAATGGTAGGTACACAACAGATATCCTTCATTTAATAAGAGCATAAACTATTTGCTCAAAAATAGCAAAAAGTAAACAAGATCTCAATTATCACCACTCAAACTCCTCTCAAGCAACAAGGCAAGCAAACTCTCACCCTTTAATGGGTACGGGTCGCGTCGCTTTCGCTTTGTATCTTTTTTGCATGGATGCGAGACATGGTGACACAAAGATAATAGTTGAATAGAACCGAACCTTATCAAATGATACAAGTTAGTTTACAAGTACAAGTAGTTACAAGTTCTTTTAGTGGTGTAGCGGAGTGTTTGAAAAACAAACAGATTGTTTCTATGTGGAAATGCAGAGTTAAACGTCTGATGATAACAAATGAGTGCGGTTTGATAAGAACTTTCGGATTCTAAACTAATACACACACTTTTACGTTTTTCAACTTTACAATTTAATTTTACTTGTGTTAAATCTCTCGTGAGTCTCGTACTCATTGATGGGGCGCAGTGAGAATGAACATGTTGGACGAGCTTACTAACAGCGTAAGAAAGTGGATTTTTTGAATTGAAATATTATAACTTGACTTATTTTTGCTGCAAGCCTTTACGTAAGTGCTTTTGAAATTAGTACATACCAAGAAACAAATGTATGACAAAAATAAATTTAAAAAGTCTGTGCAAAATTGTCTAGATTCAAAATCAATTGTATCCTCTCCTTGGTACATAACACAAGCTTCCTGTTTTAGCTATCCTATGGTGCTAGTTCTCCTGCCCTATCGAACCGAAACAGATTCAAAACGCTCTATCGAACCCATCCGTCCGCTAATATCCAGAATCCGACCAGAATTGCTTTATTCAAGAAATACGGATGGAAGAAAATTGCTATTCTACAGTCTGTGGAGGAACTATTTGTATCGGTAGGTTTAAAATCGCAAGGTGGAGACTTCCTACAGGCATAGCCACTTGACGGTGCTTGTCAAAGTCAAAGTGTCAAAGTGAATAGTTTTGAGTCAAAACTCATTTATTCTTGATTCTCCTTGAAATCGGGATTTAAATGTGAATGTGATTTGTTGCAACACGCTAGCCGATCAACCAATATATGTGATTTCAGATTTTTCTGTAAAAATTATGAAGTAAAATGTTAATTAGGCATTAGATTATCGTTTGTTCAGTCTAGGACGATTAGTACTAATTGGTTATTCATTACAAACTATATCAAATGAACGATGCAATCCAATTAACATTTATACTTTTATAAACTATTTCATAACAATTATCGATAACCGAGACAGAACGAAAATAAGCATTGCGTTGATATCATTACAACACTACATGAAATAAGGCTGAGCAAGCTATTTTCTGCTATTCCAGCCTGAGTTCCATCAAGAGTACATAATAGATATGACAC
>JASAND010000692.1:0-39970 GCA_030248195.1 Trissonchulus latispiculum | reverse complement strand
ACGACGAACGACCACCACCACATCCTCCTATGGGCAGGTGTTGGTACTGCGGCCTGGTCGGTCATAGGCAACAACAGTGCCCGGATTACCTGCAATACCTGAATCAGAATGATCAGGACCAGCATCAGGCTAGGGGTAATACCCATAGACAGTACCGGGACAGAGGTCAGGAGGGTGACCCTCCTGCCCGGAGTCGCTACGACCAGAACCAACGGAACCAAGGGCAAAGGAATCAGGACCAGCGCAACCAGCAGGAGCTGCAACGGCAACAAGGCCAGCAGGACCAAAGGAATCAACGACAACAACCGGTTAGACCCCGCTCTATTAGCCGGGGTTATGTAGGTCCACGGCGGTATGAAGGTTTCCCGGAAACGGGAAACGAGAATGCGGGGCACGGGCAGTAGACCTGGCCCCGTGTCCCGCACCGACAAAGCTGTCCGGTGAAATGGTCTGTGCGGTCCAAGCTGTTGTTGTTACTAATTCTAACTTTCCTAACCAGTCTAATAACGAACCCTATTGGAACCACGGTGGTCTATGGAGTAGTGACTCGGAAAGTGAGGGTGAAGGAGGCGACCCCCTTCCCATACAACCTCAAGAACCTGTGTGTTTATATTTGAATAAGGATACGAATAAGGATGTGAATCCATGGAAATGCCCGTGTAAAAACGTGTAAACAGGTGCGTAGACGGGCCGAATGGTTCCCTGAAGAGGAAGTGGTTCTCGCAAACGGAGGTTTCCCGAACGGAGGGGACGTAGTCTATGATGGCGAAGGCAACCTTCGGCCATATAAATATTGTAATCGATGGCGTAAAGAAGTGAAACCTTTTGGCGATGGGGGGGGCTTCTCAGCGCCCTGTCCCGTATAATAGGCGGTGGAAACAAGCACCCGGTACTGAATGGAACATGCTTGCTACAGTGCGTAAGGCCATGAGGTGGCAGGAAAATTTTGCAGCCATGGCGGCGCAGACACGTGCTAGACAACCTGGCACGGGCCCAACTCGGAGGCAAAGGAAAACATCTACCTCGAAGGAGGTACAGACGGACCCCATCGAGGTTATCCGGCCGTTACAACAATGGACGCCAACTCGGACAGAGAATCAATCGGGAGCCGGGGCTCATCGCAAAAGCCCTGGGGAAAACCAGTCCCCTGTAAATGGGGAGCAAGCTAAAAGCCCTAGGGAAAACCAATCCTCGGGTACTGGGCTTTCAGCAGTAAGCACTGGGGAAACCCCAACGTCAGAACTGGCAGTCACCACTCAGGTGGTGCCGGAAACCCCCATCTCTACGCAGAAACCGCCCAGTATCGTGATTACTGGGGCGTCTCCACCCAAGCGGCCGAGTTCCTTGAAACCTTGGTCAGCGGCGAACAACCCTAGTCGGAGAGAGCTAACGGAAATGGACGTATCGGATGACGAATTGGGTACCTCGGGCCTCACGTTAGCGCCAGTTGAAGTTCATAGGTCTGGAGCTACTCCAGTAACACCTTTGAAATTGCGCAAAGATACTCAGGGTGAGTGGGAACAGGTAGAAAAAGGGATGAAACATCCGAAAACAGTGGTGCAACCCTGCATACCTACCCGTAATAGATTCGCCCTATTGGAAACCCCGGAGTATGCGGTGCTTCGGCAAGGGTGGGCAACTGTTAATCAAGCAGTCCAACAGGCTCAGGTGGTTGCCCAGTCTATCGGCGAACAGATTCAGCAGCAGGATGTGAAGGGTATTCGATCTTTTCTTGGAATGTGCGGTTATTATCGACGGTTTGTACTTAACTATGTTAAAGTGGCCGCCCCTCTAACGGATTTATTGAAGAAAGGTGTGCCATTTGTTTGGTCAGAAGCTTGTCAACATGCATTTGAGGAGCTGAAACGGCATTTGACTCAAGCTCCAGTTTTAGCTTTTCCCGATTTTGATAAAACTTTTTATGTGTCATCTGATGCCAGTAAACAGGGTTTTGGTGCTATCTTGGAGCAACAATTCTCGGTGCCACGTAGCGCCGATAAACCGAATGGACCACGGGTGCTACGTGAGCGGCCAGTCGCCTACGCCACTAGAACCCTGACCCAGGGGGAGAAAGGTTATTCCGCGACGGAGATGGAAGCATTTGCAGCCTTATGGGGCTGTCAGAAATTCAGGCATTACCTGTCCTGTAAACAGTTTATCCTCCGAACCGACCATCAAGCAGTCAGGGATCTACTGAATAATATCAAGGCGTTGGGCCAAGGTAAGCTTGCTAAGTTTGCTCTTAGTATGTTAGAGTTTGATTTTACGGTGGAATATCGACCGGGGCGTGAGAATGTGGGCCCTGATTGTTGTCAAGACTGGATCCAATCGATGAGCCTGAAGATAGCGAGCATGAAGCAACAGCGGCTATGTACCCACCAGAAGTGTACGCCTTGACGGCGGCACTTCCTGCGCCACCTACCCTGCTTACTTGGAAACGAGAACTTCGCGACGAAGAGGAATTTGCGGTCTTACTGGATTTCCTGGAACAGAAGAGGTTACCAACTAATCGACAAGAAGCACAAGTGAAGAAACTACGATCTACATTTTTTATCAGAGATGGGGTGTTATATCGTTGGCACCTGAATAAACATGCCGAGCGTAGAGGGTTACCCTTTCCTACTGTGGTAGTACCTAAGATCCAGCGAGAGCAACTCTTGCAGGAGGTTCACTCCGATTTTACGACGGGCGGTCATCGGGCCCATCAAAATGCAATGACCAGTCTAGAAACGCGATATTGGTGGCCTCGAATGTCTCAAGATCTAGAGGACTTTATTGCTCAGTGTAAGCCCTGTGCGAAATTCAACCAAGGGCCACGTAGACATCAAGCCACAATGCAGAATACGGTGGTGGTACGCAGACCGCTAGACGTTGTGGCCATGGACGTGACGCATTTTACCCAGAAGGAAACTAATAGAGGTAACACATGTGTGCTGCGTATAGTTGATTACCTCACGCGTTACGCGGAGGCTTTTGCTATGCCCAATGAGCGGGCGGAAACTACTGCGTATTGGTATTTTAATGACTTCGTAGCCCGTTGGGGCGTTCCTGCACGTGTCTTGACAGACCAAGGACCGAATTTCATGTCTACCTTTTTAAGAGCTTTGGTGGATGCTAGTGGCACTGAGAGACTCAGAACCACTGCATATCACCCTCAAACGAACGGCGTAGTGGAACGTTTCAACCGGACAATACGTAGCCTGGTCGCCAAGTATGTGAATTGTTTCCAGTCCGATTGGGACGACTATCTACCCTGGGGGTTGTCCATTTATAGAGCAACGATTCACAGTGCCACGAAGGAAACACCTCATTTTCTGATGACTGGTAGAGACTACCGCTACCCACTGGATAATTTCTTTCAACTTCCTGGTGAAGAAGGCACTACTCAGAATTACAGTGATGCACGTAGCCAGTTACTGGCCCGGATGAATGAAGCCTGGCAGTTAGCGCATGAAGCCTTACAAGAGGCAGCACTGGTTAACAAGTAAAGGTACGACTTGAAAGCTACACCTGTTGAGTATAAGCCGGGTACCCTGGTTATGCTTAATATTGAGAATAAGAACGTACCTACAGGTCTGAGTAAGAAGTTACGGCCTAAATACGAAGGACCTTATCGTGTGTTGGACAAGATTTCTGTAACGAATTATCGTATTGCTCGCACTTACGGGTTAAGTGACCCGGTGGTGGTTAACATCAATCGGTTAAAGCCAGAGTGTGACAAGCGTCAAGCTCTTAGTTATTAGGCTTGGGGACATGATATGCACGATAACGGCTGACCCCCCCCACAAATTAAACCCATCACTTCAAAGAAATTCGCACGCTATGCTTGTGTGCTAAAGCTCGCAACAGACGCACATTGAACCAACTGAGTAGTTGTGTTTTCGAGCTTTAGAACGTAGGCATAGCGTGCGAATTTCTTTGAAGTGATGGGTCTAATTTGTGGGGGGGGGTCAGCCGTTATCGTGCAGATCATGTCCACAAGCCTAATAACTAAGAGCTTGACGCTTGTCACACTCTTAGTTATTATGTACTCTTGGTATTATGCAGCATTCGTTTCTGTAATAGGCCTTGTGTAACACGAAGGCCTTCGTGATTGTATAGTAAGATGTATTAACTTTTTTGTAGGGAATCCCTATTTTTTGTATTACCTAGGGTTGTATTTCTAACAATTGGTGTTTGCATTGTTTGTGTTGCATAATCCCTTAAATAGGGTGGGGTTTAATTTTTTTCTCTGGGGCCTCCTTTATGATTTATTGTTTTCGGTGTAAAGCGGGGTTTTCTTTTTTATTTCATGTTTTCTCTTTAACTCCTTAACTTATGGCTGTAAAATCTAGCCATAGGTTTTCTTTTCTCTCTCTTATCTACCCTAACAGGGGGATTCTCTCACTTTTATTTTAAAAATTTACCTATGGGGCTTTTCTTTTAATTCTAAGGGATTGTCTTTCTCTGTAAATTGTTAAGGAGGCCCTATCATATATTTCATATACATATAGTGTATGCTTTAGTGTATACACTGGGTGTGTGTTAGTATGTATGTCTTTAACCCGTGTATATGTAGTGTTTTCTCCTTTTCTCCCTGTACGTAGGCTGTGTGTGTAGTTTCCTTTTTTCTCCTTTTTTCTATTTTTCGATCACACTTATCATGCTTTCACCTTCTGTTAGTTTGTGCAATTTTTTGTGAGGTCTATTTTAGATTCTAATTGCTGCTTTGATGTTTGGTTGAGTGATTTCAGTGGACGGGCGCATGAGCGCTGGGCGCAAACCAGGGGTCGCCCGTCATCTGGAATTTGTTGGGATGGCGTTTATTTTTGGGCTTTTGTGTACAGAAATTGGTTGTGTGATGTTCACAATAGGGCTACCTTATTGTGCTCATCTGTCCGTTTTCCTGGGAGTAAGGTCCTGAGTTGTAGGCCACATTCTTTCCTGCCACATGTTAACCGTGTTGCTGCTTTTATAATTTCACATTTAATTTTGCGTGCGAATTAATCCAGTGCGTTACGATCAGTATCTTTTTATTGGGAGAATGGCAGAATGGCCCCACCATTCTTCGGAGTGGATAACCCGCCAACGGAATTGCGAGCGGTTGCGCTGCGCATGCCGGTGAATCGCCAGGGAGAATTTAGTGCCGGGTTGGCACCGCCTGGACAGGAGAATAATGTCTATTGGCCTTGCATTTGCGTCGCCACTTTTGATCCTTCCGCCTCTCATCGTGCTGGCTCCCACCTCCCAATCGATCGCCAAAGCCCGGTTTGGAACCGTTTCTAAACCCTTCCCCCGCCCTTGGTTACTACCAGCGACTGGTGTAACTTTACGTAATTAGCTCAACTTACCGCGACGGTATAGTTGTAGCTTAAATCCCCTTTCCCTATCTCTATCACGGCGGATGTAACATCATTACGGCGGAGGTATCATTATGACGGCGGATGTATCATATTTACGGCGGAGGTCACTTGTATCGTATCATATCATTCCATCATTACGGCGGAAGTTTCTCCCATTCCATCATTCTACCAATCCTGCGGCGGTGTTATTTACTGGCCCATTTTGTGTCGTTGCCTTTCCGATCCTTTCCATCTATATTGACTTTTACCTCTGGACCTAACTTTACCTCAATCATGGACTACCTTTATTTTTGACTATTATTACTCGGATTTGATTACCTAAATTATGAAGCTTGCCATATGATGACGTATTGCTCAATTCAGATGCCTATTTTCCGATTGTGACAACCTGATGAAGACTAAATTTCTGCTCAATTTTTGCCTTACTCTCCCGATCTGTGCCATTCCAGCGATATAGACGCTCTACTGTATATAGATCTATTCCCGATGAAGACGATCCCCTAACTTGGTGACTTTAAGCTAGTTTATTTTTGCTTTAAATATATCTGTACGTATATTATTTTCGTATCGTATTTTTGTGGTGTTCTTAACATTGAAAAACTTAACCTTTTTCCGAGTTTTATTATAAATTTTAGAGTTTCTTTATTTATCTACTTACATTTTACCATTTTCTCGAGCTTTCTTATTCAAAATATTAGAATTTCTAACCATTCACTTAACATTTTACCATTTTCCAGGAGCTTTATCTTAAAAACTAACCAAATTCTGTGTATTTTGTAGTGATTTTTGCCCGTGTTCTATGCATAATGTTGCTTTTTCTATGTGATCTGATGTACAGCTTTATATGCCATGTCCGTATTTTCTTTGCTTTAATCATATAACCAAAGTTTTGTCCAAAAGTCGTACTAAAACCGGGTTTATTCTTTTCTTGAAGCTTCTATTTTCGTAATTTTATTAACGGGTTTGATTGCGGGTTTTGTGTCTTTTAATAAGTATTTGGTAATCTGACGCAACGTCAGAAGATGTGTGACGCACCAGCCATGTCCCAATTTGTGTCCATTACTGCCGCCACATTTTTATCAAAATTCTTTTAGTACCTATGTCTTTTAGTTGTTCCAACGGTTCCTGTCCATAATCGTACCTGTTATTTGTTTCTTGTAAAAAAATTTCTGGTTAAAATGTCAGTTTTGTTTCCCACTCCAGAGCGCCAAAGTAGTTCCCGAATTATATGCCCCTATTCTATTGTAAGGCCTGCATGCGCGGTTGGGAGGATCTTCTCCAAAATTCTTATTTTTAAGGGACTTTCTACTAATATTTTAACCAGTGTTTCGCGTTTTTAGTAACTCTAAGACTCCATTTTAACCCCTCCTAATTTAATTTATTTTATTTTCATAGTACCACGAGGGTACTTGGGGACTCTCCGTACCCTTTTGGTCCTTTTTATACATGCTTAAGCATGTTCAGGGTTACTTTGTAACTCTTTTAATTTAATTTAATACTTATATTTTACTTAATGACTCCACAAACTTACTCCTACTTACACGCGAAACACTGGGATTAAATTCATTTCATTACCTATTCCTCTAAATTACTTTATTAATTACCTTTCGTCTTTCTAATTTTGCAGGAGATCCGCAGGGAAACTGAGTTAGCGATGCGAGGCTAGGCCCCCCACCCACCCAGCCGGAGATGGCGCACCCTAAATTTGGCGGGAGGCTACCTCCGTATCCTAGTTTGAATAGACCCAGACGAAGCTGACATTTCGGTTCTTATTTGGTTTACTTGGTTTTCTAGTAATACAGGTACGAGATCCCCGCCGCTGCGGCACGTGTGTACCCTTAGCACACCCATGGCATGAGTCAAAGTCATTGTCATTTGAGTCATGAGCATACAACGGTAGCTCCTTGATCCGCCCTAATTTTTCCTTTGATCCGCTTCTGATTAGGAAAAATTTAATGAAATATCCTGGTGTGCTAGGGTGACACACTACACACCATTTTTTGAGTCAGATGCTAATACTTTGCCCAAATATTAATAATATTACACGATGTTTGATCCATCATGTAAAAATCTTAATAATGATGGGCATAAAACTTATTTTAACCTTAATTTGTTGATACAACCAAATTTTAACGGACGTTGTCCGTATTTGAAAATTAGCTAAGTTCTGGCTTGTTTTCGTTATTCGTCACAAGACATGGTCGGGGGACTATTCAAGCAATCCCAAAAGCATAGACGTATGTACTCATAGTTTCCTTTGGGGGGTACCCCCGCCCCCAAAAATTTTGAGCCAATTTATCCCCCCGAGATTTTTTGACTTACCCTCCCCCAGCGAGTTTTGGACCCAAAAAGTTGGCTAAATATGGGTGAAAAATAGTCATTTTTGAATAATTTTTCTCAAATTTTGGCTTTGACTCGCTTTAAAATGGTGTTAAACGTCTAAAACGTTTAAAATAAGCCTTATTTTGTAGAATAAATGGTAAAACTAAAAAAGTTTTCATTTTTTTGGCCATTTTTGGAAATTTCTGATGTCCAAATTCTGGGGGTGCCCGCCCCCCCCATCACACATCACATTCACATTTGTCTTTTTAAAAGCTAACATTTGATATACATATCTTTTATACATACATTTCTTTCTAACCTCTTTCTAGCTGACACTACAACAACTTTTACTTGAATAAGCGACGTTATGAAAACGAAAATGAACTGTAAATTCAGAGAGTCAAAAATCGAATTATTAGCTAAATGCCACAACATTACATCCCTAGCACAGTTAAAAAGGGCAGTTTTTCGCAAATTTTCCAAAAACTCTTCCAAAATTTTTGACTTAACCTCGATAATTTTGAAAAGGAAAATCAGGGAAATCATCACCCTCCATCCACAACGTAAAACAAAGCTGACCTTAAATCTATATATTCTCCCAACTCACAACAGATTTTAAAGTTGAATATATAATACTTGTAAAAAATTCAATCAAATGGCCTAAGAGGCCCGTTTAAAGTGCAAATAAAGCAATTTAAAATTTACGTAAAATGGCAAATTTTCGCAAAATTTTCAAACATTTGGCGATTATATTTTCTTCCTCCAACCGGACAACCCAACCTGCCTGCCATATATATGTATATATATATATATATATATATATATACTGCATTTGCAGTGGCGCACATAGGAAATTTTTTCAGGGGGGGGGCGGACCTCAAAAATATTTGGGGGGTCTGGGGGCAAAATTTTTGAAAACCAGGTTTAAAATTCAAAAATAAGCGTAAATTAAACAAAAATCGAATAAATTTTGCGCCGACCAAGGGCGCACCCGGGATTTAGAAGAGGGGAGTTGAGTCTCAAAAAGTTTTTGCTTTCGCTAGGTGCATAAGATTTCGAAATAGCCGTTCGTCTACCGGGGGTTTTGGGGGGCAGAGCCCCCCAGAAGTAGAAGAAATTTTTTGTTTTTGCAATAAAATCGGTCTTCGAATCTTTAATTCTTTTCATACTGAAGAACTGAGAAAATTTTTTAAAATGCTTGACATTTTTAGGCAAAAATGGTAATTTTCTCCGAAAAATCGGTTGCATTTCAAGCTTTTTCTTCATAATTGCAATAAATATGCCGTCTAAAACCAGAAAATTCGCGCCGAAGGCGCGAAATTTATTGGTTTTTTGCCCTTTTTCCTCTTTCTCTCCTTAATTTTTCCTGCCTTCGAATCGCGACGGGGGGGGCGGCCGCCCCCCGCCCCCCCTAAGTGCGCCCCTGTGCATTTGCATAATTCACAGATTTATATGGTATAAAACAAAATACGGGGGGATACGCTTTTTTTTCTGCTAATGAGCTGACAAGCAGACTTCATGTCATCAAAGAGCTGCCATTGACCGTCACGGCGTCTCGCATAACAGATGAAATGCCCAGGTTTCTGAGCAATACAGGCTCTCAAAGTGAAGTCAATCCCCGAGATTGAAATGGCATCAGGAACTTTCTCAAGTGCCAAATCGTACAACTTCTCGCCATCGCCCCTTTGTGGTTTATCACCCGCCACTGAGTCCTGTGAAGAGTCAATGCATTGGCACATCAGCCAGAGATGAGGCTGCACGGTCGAAGCCGAAACGGATCGTTGCACGCTACAGAAATAACGAATGGCAGGCTCCGTTTCGGTGAATGTTTCCTGGAATGCGTTCGTTGGAATCAAACTGCTGGACGTGAATTTTCGCTTACACTGCGATTTTGATGGTCCAAACAACTTTGTCACTTGCTGTTCAAGTCCTGCTGACAAATCTAGAAGACTTGTACGGGCTGCAGTGTCAATGGTGACAGGAAAAATCACCCGTTTTTCTTGGAAGGAAGGCGAAGGGCACTGTTTGTCGCTGCAGATGCTCAGATTTTTGCAAAAGCCAAAATCAACGACGGCGGTTATCATTTTTTCAACCCCCATGAAGCAGTCCAACGAGAAAGCAGCTTCCGTTGCATCAAGGCAGCGGTTGCATAGGAGCTTCCCTCTGGCTTTATAGATAGAAATCATGGATGCTGTGCCGGATGCCAACTTCAGGAACTCTGAAAACTCCGACTGTTCATTATACACAACTGATCGGTATGACTCCGAATCTGCTATGGCAACCAGAACAGCGGAGGCGGTGGTATCGAAGCTGCAGGTGTTCTTTATAATAATAGGATCTTGCATTTTTGGGATGCGAACTGCCTCCAGGAGTGTTCCATTTTTCAATACTTTGACAACGTCCCAGGGCGTAAGTCCGGATTCTTGGTGAAATAAGTTCTGGATCGTTTAGCTTTGGCTGAAGAACCATCATCGAGAGCTCGCCGCTGCCACGATTCTTCTGCATTCAAATGAGACAACTCTGAATGCGGGCCACGATGACTCTGGATTGCACAAATGACAAACCCCTTGCGCCCCATAACCCTCGTCTTCTTCAGAGATTTGGCAGCAAAAGGCATGGACTTTACGTCTGCAGATTTTGCAGGAGTGACTGCCATTGTATGCCTGTCTGCACACACAGCAAATGCTTTCTTGCAGTGACAATGAACCGGCCTCATTCTCACTTTCTTCGCTGGATTGGCCGCTTTGCTCATGCTGATGTGTTTTTCTGATCTCGAGGATCGGCCCCAAGATTGCACTGTTTTCAGATCGGTTATGAATGGCATCAGGCGGTTCTGCATCAGAGCGAAGGTTTTGCCGAGCTATTTTAATTTTCAGCATACCGCTTAGATCTTCGTGGAACGATAGAAGGAAAGTATCGATGCTTACAGGCAATCTTTCTCTTGACAGCAAAATCCGTTTCAGATAGCGATGATGGGATTCTACGCTGGCACTGCTTATACGCCGTTCGCCCAACTGATAAAACTGAAGCAGAACCGCTGTAACCATAGGAAAATGTTGCCAAACTATTCTCAGGATCGCTTCAGGAATGTCAGGATCATGATACGGATTCGGAACACCACTGGTTGGTTTAGTTTTCAACAGTGTCTTCACCTCCGTTATGATCCCCTCCGCCACTCCTACAAACCTGTTGTGCTTTGGCGATCTGTTTGCCTCTAATTCCATATCGTCTTCGACGTCACTTTCGTGGTCGTCTTCCCCTTCTTGTCTACCAAGGGCAGTTTCAACTTCTGACTCGACATTTTCTGAACAGCACCGATGTATCCGTTCCACAGCTTCAGTTGCAATGGCCAGGGTTTCAGACAACGCTGCACAACAGATGCTCCTGAATAAGGATTCTGCCTCCTTCATAGATGTTACCATGATGAGTTGAGCGACAGCGTACAGATAAAACCGTCTAACCTCTCTAGGTTTACCTTTCAAGGAAGGAATCAAAGCAACAAGGTGGAGAGAGCGGGCGCAATCATTACGAATCCAAGTTGGAGGCAAACCAATTCTGTTTCCTTGCAGTATCTCCCAGCATGTATCAATGTAGACATGGAGAGATCTTCCGTTGAAGGATTCGGTACAAGCCCCCATGAGGGCTTTGCTTTGGTCAGTGACAGCAACTCTGGGCGCTGGTGCTCCGGACATTAGCCATTGCTTGAGCCAGTATGCTATGCCTGCGGTGTGATGCGTCTGGCTCAACATCTGAACGACCGGGCATCCATCTGAAACGCCAACATAATACAGGATGCGGCTGCTTTTTTCTGCGTTGTCAGAAATTGGAGATACCAATTTGCCAGTAGCATCAAGCATGAGAACTCCGCCTGAAGCATTCACATGCTGCTTATACAGACTCATTTGCTCCTTTGTCCAAAAATGCACAAAAAATCTGCTTATGACGACATCTTCATGGATGAAATCAGGAGCACATTCCTTGAGTTTCATCACGGCTTTAAGCGGATCCGGGTCTACTCTGGCAGCAAGTTTGGCCTTGGACACCGCACGGCGTATCTGACTGGTTTTGGGCAACGTAGGCGGTTCAGCATCTCCAGTATCCATCAGCTCGTCCGCCATTTCATGTTGAATCAAAATGGGGGGTTTTATGGCGGCTCGTGCTTGAATTGCCTGGCATAAAGCTCCAGACACCGGGCGTTTTCTTTTTGGGTCATGGGTTCCAGGAGGACCAGAATATAAGATGTTTATAGTTACCGGGGCGTTTTCATCGGGTCTGTTGAAGATGACCCCTCGCATTGTTCGGCCACAGCCTCCAATGTCGTCCCTGCATGTAGCCAGAAACTCCACGAATACGTCAGGACAAGGCCCTGAATTAACCCAATGCCTGTTGAAAGTCCACGTACACGGATCCTTCAAGTCTACTGATAAACGTTGGGCTACGACGTGATTCCATAGACCTTTCTTCAAAGTCCATCATAACCGTTTTCCTCTGTTCGGGTCATATACATAGGATGGAGCGGGGGAAATGCTGGACCAGTCACTTCTTGATAGCTGAATGGTGGACTCTATCATTCCATTGTCAGCAGATTCATCAGAGATGGTGTGCTAAAACAATAAACCATTTTAAACTTACACATCTACTGGGAGTAGGGTTGTGGGAGGGTCGCCCTTCCATTTTTCGGGACCCCCACTTTCTTGTCGGGCTTCCCCCAGGGTACCAAAAATGCAAGTTTTAAGATTTTTGGTCAAAAATGTATGTTTTTCCGGCTTCGAGCTTAGTTATAGCAGTATTTGCAGAAAACAGGGCTTGTACTGTATTTTTAGCATTTGTAGCCCATTTTATTCCCTCCTCCACTTTTTTTCTTTTACCCTTCCACTTATGTTTGCCGGAGACACCCCCAAAACCCAGATCACTTCAAAAAACGGAAATACTAGTTTGCCGAAAACACCGTGGTACAAAGCGATCTGCTATGTATAAATTTAGTTTGTTTTAGATATATACAGTCCACGTATATGATATACGTATTATAATAATTACGAGTTATCACTGGCACCATGGACGAATTCGAAATGATCTAATTGTGTACGGACAGCATCTTTGCAACTCCTACATCTGCTGTTTTATAAAAGCAAGGGAGTGCCAAGGGGCTGCTTTTGCGCAGAAACTATAAATTTCTGACTTATTGTGTTTCCAAAAGAAGAAACAATTCGGAAAGGGTAAGTTGGGCAATTCAGCTTCTAAATTAAATATTTAAAAGTGGATGTACGTATACTTACTTCTTGCGGAAACTGTGGCATCTCCAAGTTCAAAAGATCTCTGAGAACACCCTGGACATTGCGCCTGTTCTGAGCAATCTGATCATAGCACCATTTTACTGGAACTCCATCTGGCAGTTCCAAAGAAAACGTAGTCCAAGCTTCGTGATTTCTCCACGAATGAACACTCATCACCCCCGTAGTATGATTTAACTCAATAACATTATGTTTGAATGCTAATTCAGCCAAGTAAAGGACCTGGGCATCCGAATCAATGCCTAGCTTATTCCAAGTGGATGCCGCAGGCATTCTGTAAATATACGCATATTACGCAACGTCTAGTGGTTACTGAGACTGATAGAGGAAAAAGCAATGTCTCTGATAGAAATACCGTTTTGGGCGCAATTTCTGTATTTAGAATTCTGCTAATTCTATGATTAAGACATATATGTATATAAATGCTTATGTTGGTACCAGTAAGATTCACATATATACATAAGGTGCAAATACAAATCTGGTGAACATAAGAATCATGCAGTGTTTTGGCCATGGGGTAAAAACTGAATATACTGGAAATTTCCGAAAAAATTTTCGGAAACCTGGTTTCTGGTTTCTATGCATTACGTATATATATATATATACGTATGCGTCTATTATTTATGCATGGGCACGGGTTCTTCATGCAGAATGGCAAAATGTACATGTATATACGCTGTACGATAGGTTGACTCCCTATTTATATACTACTTCGCCGTATTTCGGATTTCCGGTACGCTTCTGTTACGTACGTATAGTCAAGCGGAAAAAGCCACTTTCTTTTTTGGACCAGAACTTTCGACTGGTTTGGTCTAGCACGACTTTGATACGTATATACTATATTTAATTAGGGTTTGCTCTAAGCTTTCGGATGAAGTATAACTTGTCTCTATAAGCTCCGTCGTTATATACGTATATATTTATAAATATATGGAGAAATTAAAATTTTTGTAGGCGGGAAAACTCAATGCTGAAAAAACTATATATATACGCTAAAGCTGGGGTGTATGTATGAGAAATCTTTAAATCCATCCGATATTCACTAGCATTGAAGTAATTGTTTGTGAAGACAGTCTGTCTGTCTTTGTAGTTTCTCTTGTCGTTCATTAAAAAAGCAAGCAAATTTTACTGTGAGCAACTTACCCAACGTTGATCAGTCCAAGCACGTTTGACGGATGCTGTGCTGACTGTATCTCTCGCGGGAACTGGGATTAAATGGATATATACCAGAAGGGCAAGACAAATTGGATTTATTAAACCGTCACACCTTGTCGCTGCTTGCATTAATGCAAAAGTTTGAATATAGTGCAAATATATATATTTGCAATGCATAAATACAGCAGCAACGGAGTATGAACGGAATCAAGACGATAGTACGTATACATATGTACGTGCGTGGAATGCACAACCATCATATTCCACATTACTGTATATAATTGGATCATCCAAAATGAGTGATGCATGCATATACAAAGTATATACGTATGTCGAACCTGAAATTATTTACAAATATTATATATATGTATATATATATATATATATTATACAGAAGGTAAGAGAAACATAGAAAATGAGGAGTCTGCACACACAATTGTTTGAGATTGTATGTCCAGACTAAAATACACTTTAGGAATAGGAAAAAGTTTGATTAAGGTATAAAAAGGAAGTTTTGGGAAACCAATATTTTACATTGTAGATATATATATATATATATATATATAACGTATATATCTATCCTGGCTATATACATGTTATAGACAAGTTTCAAACCTCATGCAAACAAAGCAAAGATAAAATATATAGCCAAAAAGTATATATATTTTTAGGGTTTTGAAAGTAGGGAACTTAGACTCTGCCCCTACTTAATGTCCATCCATATATTAGATTAGAGAAAATTAGCATAATTGAATTTTAAAAATTTGGCACAAAAAATATCATTTTCGGCACTTCGCCAAAACAAAGTGGGGGGCAAGGTGGGTAAGGTAAGGTAAGGGATCCCCAACTAAATAATGCCAAGCATAGAACACACAACGGCAGCAGCAAACATTGTAAAAGCGAAAAGTAAAACTAAGTGCTTGCATGCGTGTTAATCTATGCTAGTTCAGCCGCATAGTTAGTTAAGCTACTTTTTTTACTTATAAGCATTTATATATATACGTATGTATGTGCATATACCTTGAAAATTTTGTATTTTTTGAAAAATTTTGTACGGCGTCACTTGTGAAGCGCATTATTTGCTCCACATTCATAGGTGTATATAATTGGGGTGGTGACCCCCAGCCATTTTCCTAAACCACGCCCAAAAACCAATGGGGGCCCGCCCCCCAGCCGGGGGGGGGGTAGTCGCGCGGAAGAAGCGAAAACTGACCAACAATTGGGTATATATTTTTAGGGTTAACTTTAGTCACAAAATCCAAATTTAGTTTAAAACCCCTGTCCCTGTTTCATGTTAAAATTACTTCACGGTTAGATGTTTTTGGCATTAGCCAGAGGTGTGTTTGGTGGGCCCCACACCAAAATGACGAACTACCTTGGCCTTGGCAAAAAAATCTGGGGTGGGGAGGCGGGACGAGGAAAGGAGGATCTGCCAAAATTGCCAGAAATGTTGGGGTAAATTTTCTTAAAATTTCTTGCAATTTTGCAAAAATGCAAAAAATTTCGGCACTTTTCCATTTGGGGGCAGGGGTTCCCCCTCCCCAGGTATATACACCTATGATTAGCCATGGCTGAAAACGCGATTTTTGACATAAAAATAGAAAAAATTTTTTAGGGGAGGTTTGGGGGGGTCTAAAAAGGGGGCGGGGAAGGGGCCCCCACCCCAAATCTCCGTTACACCTATGATGGAAACATAGATGTGTTAGGAGGGGGGGGGGTTGTCCCCCCCCCCCGGGTGCCCCACCACCAAAACGACCCCCCCCAGATTTTTTGCACAGCCACACCTATGCTTGGAAACATGTTGGCAATCAAGTTTTCGAGTTTAGGACCACTGTCTAATGAAAAAATTACTTCATGGTTGAATGTCTTTTGGCATTAGAAACGGCTGAAAATGCGATTTTGAACATAAAAATAGAAAATTTTTTTGGAGAGGTTTGGGGGCATAGGTGTAACGGGGATTTGGGTTGGGGGCCCCCCTCCCCCGGGAATTTTGGGGGCCCCCTTTTTAGACCCCCCAAACCTCCCCCAAAAATTTTTTTCTATTTGTATGTCAAAAATCGCGTTTTCAGCCATTGCTAATCATCATAGGTGTATATACCTGGGGGGGGGGTGGTGGGAAGCCCTCCCCCAAATGGAAAAGTGCCGACCCCACCCTCGAAATTTTGGAGGCAGACCCCACCCCCAAATGACCAAATTCCAGACCCCACCCACCCAAATTTACCAGGCCACACCCTCAAAATTTTGAAAATTTTGCCTCAAAACTAGTATAAAAATTCGAAGTTTTTTGGAAAAATTCGAAATTTTTGCAGAAAATCCAAGTTTTTTCCAACAAATGAGCAAAAATGAAGAAATATTGTTGATTTTTAGTTGGAAATAACGCTTTTTTTAGCAAATTTGCGAATTGTTTCAAAATTTTTGATCAAAAAATTTTTTATTCCCCCCAAATTCGATTTTTCCGGACCCCACCCCACCTCAAAACGGCTGACCCCACCCACCCTAATTTCGGCTACCCCCTCCCCCAGCGTTTTCTCAAGGTACACCTATGTTGCTAATGCCAAAAACCATTCAACTATGAAGTAATTTTGACATATTGCCAACATGTTTCTAAGTCTAAAATAAGGTCAATATTGAGCCAGAAAGTCCGTAAAACCGTTAAAAACGTGTATTTCTCGCAATTTAAGCCAAAATAAATCCAAAACAAGCAAATTGGCATGAATGGGTTGCCGCTGGCATTTTTCCTCTTATAAACGAGATAAGTCAATTATCCTACGATAGTACTCCTTGTCCCTATGACAACTTTTTATATACTCAAAGAGAGCTTTCGAATGATACCCATTCTGTGGGTTTTCCAAAATTTTTGATTTTGACCCATTTTGGCCGGTTTTGGTCATTTTTGACCCCTTTGAGTCCCCGTAGCTCATTAGCTCATTTGGACAACTTTTCTATTTTACTCATTTTTACTCACGGGGGTGCTCCGGGAGCACCTCTGCTCCCCCGGGGCTCCCCGCGCTTCCGGGAGCAGTTCAAGTCAAGACCTTCAAAATGAGGTATCAACCACCTCTCTACCCCTTTCCAATCTCGAGATAGAGGGGGGGACAAGAATCCGGAGAAGAAATAATAATAAATAACTAGCGCTACTGCAAGAATGTGTTGCCCACGACACATTCCTTTGGGGTATAAATTTTGCTAGACACCTTTTAAACTGTTTCTGTTCAGGAAATCTGTCCCAGGACTCAAAGAGCTTTCAATTAAGTACCATATTGCCCATGTTTCAACGAATTTTTGAAAATCCGGTTCTTTCCGGAAATTCCGGATTTTCCAATCTGCTGCCATAACTTTCGCTAGAAGCATTTCCGGAAAATACGGTAATGATAAAAATTACTTAGCTCGACGAGCTCTTTCATTAGAATACCATATCGACCACTTTTGAAGAAATTTTTCAAAATCCGGAATTTTCCGGATCGAATATCTCGAAATCCACAAATTTTCCGGAAATTTCGATTTCAGTTTTGAAATCAGCGTGGTCGAGTTACCCTATGATCAACTTTTGAGCAAAATCGGAGACAAAAAATTTTTGACCAAATTTAGGATTTTGAAATTTCGCCTTGGTCCCCCCTTACCAACCGAAAAATTCCGGGATTCGCCATTCCCGGAATCCGGAAGGTATCGGAGCCATCTTGCTTCCCGGAGATGTCCTAGTCAAGGGCTTCAAAATGAGGTATCAACCACCCCTGTACCTCTTCCCAGTCTCGAGATCTAGGGGGGGGACAGACGGATAATAATAATAATAATAATAAGTCAAAAGGCATCAAGTGGTTCCCGCCCGACATTTTTCCGTTTATAGAATGAGTTTATAATATTCGGGGCCCCATAACTCATTTGTCCTATATTTTGACGCGATGAACCTATTACAACTTTTTATCTACGCAACGAGAGCTTTCGAAAGATGCCAATATTAACCCAATCGGACAACTTTCAGTTTTGACTCATTTTGACCGGTTTTGGCCATTTTTGATCTCCTTGAGGCTCCGTATCTCATTTTCCCCACAGTTTGGTGCGTTGGCTCTATTACAACTTTTTATCTACGTAACAAGAGCTTTCGAATGATACCAATATTAGGCAGTTTCCGTTACTTTCAATTTTTACCCATTTTGACCGTTTTTGGTCATTTTTGACCATTTTGCGGCCTCGTATCTCATTTTTCCCACATTTTGGTGCGTGGGCACTATTGCAACTTTTTATCCACACATCGAGAGCTTTCGAATGGTCTCCATATTGGGGGGTTTCCGACAACTTTTAATTTTGGCCCATTTTGACCGTTTCTGGCCATTTTTGACCCCTTTGGAACCAGGTAACTCATTTTTCCTACATTTTGACGCTTTGGCCCTATTACAACTTTTTATCTACTCAACGAGAGCTTTCGAATGACATCGGTATCGACCGGATCCGACAATTTTCAATTTTCACCCATTTTGACGGTTTTTACCATTTTTGACCCTTTTGGGGCCCCGTAACTCATTTGCCCTACATTTTGGAGCTTCGGTCGTATTACAACTTTTTATCTACTCAACGAGAGCTTTCGAATGGCATCGGTATCGATCGGATCCGACAATTTTCAATTTTGACCCATTTTGACCGGTTTTGGCCATTTTTGACCCCTTTGAGGCCCCGTAACTCATTTCTCCTACATTTTGGCGCTTTACCCCTATTACAACTTTTTACCTACGCAACGAGAGCTTTCGAATGATATCCATATTGAGGGGGTTTCCGTCACTTTCAATTTTGACCATTTGCAGCATCACCGTGTCGAGTACTTGCGAATTGCGTGACACTATGGTACCCAGGTGCCCGGAGGGTCTTTCCGCATCGGGTGCCACCATACATGCAAAATTTAAGGCCAACTAGTTAACTCTAGCTCGTGATAAAGGCGGAAAACCCCTTCAAACGGCCGTTTTGGCCGTTTTTGGCCATTTTTGAACCTTTTTTGCCTCATAACTCAAAATGAGTACATTTTCAGGCCTTGACCCAATTACAACTTTTTCATGGCTCGACGAGAGCTTTCGAATGATACCAAAATTAGCTCATTTGGACAACTTTTTTATTTTACTCATTTTTACTCACGGGGGTGCTCCGGGAGCACCTCTGCTGCCCAGGGGCTCCCCGCGCTTCCGGGAGCAGTTCAAGTCAAGACCTTCAAAATGAGGTATCAACCACCTCTCTACCCCTTCCCAATCTCGAGATAGAGGGGGGGGACACGAAATTGTGGACAATAATAATAATAATAATAATAAACATGTCCAGAACATAGGGTTCCAAACCCTTTGGAAAAGGGCGGGAACCCAATAAGTCAAAAGGCATCAAGTGGTTCCCGCCCGTCATTTTTCCGTTTATATACAAAATGGTTTCATTTTTAGGAAAAGTATTGCGATTGAGCCTTTTGCGTCTATAACAACTTTTTATCTACTCAGCGAGACCATTCGAATGACACCGGTATCGACCGGATCCGACAATTTTCTATTTTGTCCCATTTTGACCGATTTTGGCCATTTTTGGCCCATTTATGGCTCTGTAACTCATTTTTCCGACATTTTTAAGCTTTGGCCCTATTACAACTTTTTATCTACGCAACGAGAACTTTCGAATGATACCCATATCGACCCAATTGGACAACTTTCAATTTTGACCCATTTTGACCGGTTCTGGTCATTTTTGACCCCTTTGAGGCCCCGTAACTCATTTTTCCTACATTTTGGCGCTTTACGCCTATTACAACTTTTTACCTACGCAACGAGAGCTTTCGAATGATGCCCATATTGTGAGGTTTTCGACAACTTTTATTTTTGACCCATTTTGACCGGTTTTGGCCATTTTTGACCCCTTTGAGGCTCCGTAACTCATTTTTCCTACATTTTGACGCCTTGGCCCTATTACAACTTTTTATCCACGCAACGAGAGCTTTCAAACGATACCCATATTCGGGGGTTTCCGTCACTTTCAATTTTCACCATTAGCAGCATCACCGTATCGAGTAATTGCTAATTGCCTGGCGCTATGGAACCCAGGTGCCTGGAGGGCCTTCCCGCATCGGGCGCCACCCTACATGCCAAATTTCAGGCCAACTAGTTGACTCTAGCTCGAGATAAAGGCGGAAAACCCCTTCAAACGGCCGTTTTGGCCGTTTTTGGCCATTTTTGACCATTTTCGGCCTCATAACTCAAAATGAGTGCATTTTCAGGCCTTGACCCTATTACAACTTTTTCATTACTCGCCGAGAGCTTTCGAATGATACCAAAATTAGCTCATTTGGACAATTTTTTTATTTTACTCATTTTTACTCACGGGGGTGCTCCGGGAGCACCTCTGCTCCCCCGGGGCTCCCCGCGCTTCCGGGAGCAGTTCAAGTCAAGACCTTCAAAATGAGGTATCAACCACCTCTCTACCATTTCCCAATCTCGAGATAGAGGGGGGGGACACGAAATTGTGGACAATAATAATAATAATAATAATAACTAGCGAAGTAGCGAGAATGGGTTGCCGCGGCATTTTCCGTTTATAGATTGCTATATCTCCCAAAAGAGGCACCTTTGTGACCCAGTATAGTGTGATTCGTGTAGTCCGTATCGAGAGCTCTCAATAGAGTACCAAATTGACCATATTTAGAGTTGTTTAGATTTTTGGTCATTTTGGTAGATTTTGACCATGTTTGCCCCCTTTGAAGCTCCGCAACTCAATTTTCGTACATTTTGGCGGCTTGGCCCTGTTACAACTTTTTATGTACTCAACGAGAGCTTTCGAATGAGCCCCATATTAGGTGATTTCCGCTACTTTCAATTGTGAGCCATTTTGGCCAACTTTGACCATTTTTGACCTCTTTGAAGCTCCGTAACTCAATTTTCGTGCACTTTGGCTGCTTGGCCCTATTACAGCTTTTTATCTACTCAACGAGAGCTTTCGAATGATACCCATATTAGGTGATTTCCGGTACTTTCACTTTTGAGCCATTTTGGCCGATTTTGACCTTTTTTGACCCCTTTGAAGCTCCGTAACTCAATTTTCGTACATTTTGACGGCTTGGCCCTATTACAACTTTTTATCTACTCAACGAGAGCTTTCGAATGACACCGATATGAGCCCGACCCGAGAACTTTCAATTTTGAGCCGTTTTGGCCGTTTTTGGCCATTTTTTGACCATTTTTCGCCTCATAACTCAAAATGAGTGCATTTTCAGGCCTTGACCCAATTACAACTTTTTCATTACTCGCCGAGAGCTTTCGAATGATACCAAAATTAGCTCATTTGGACAACTTTTTTATTTTACTCATTTTTACTCACGGGGGTGCTCCGGGAGCACCTCTGCTCCCCCGGGGCTCCCCGCGCTTCCGGGAGCAGTTCAAGTCAAGACCTTCAAAATGAGGTATCAACCACCTCTCTACTCCTTTCCAATCTCGAGATAGAGGGGGGGGACAGGGGTGGTAACGAGATGATGAATAATAATAATAAACGGACATACCCAGATGAAAGGGTTGCCTTTTTGTTGAAAAAGCGGCAACCCAATAATAAGAATAATAAACATGTCCAGAACATAGGGTTCCAAACCCTTTGGAAAAGGGCGGGAACCCAATAAGTCAAAAGGCATCAAGTGGTTCCCGCCCGACATTTTTCCGTTTATATACAAAATGGTTTCATTTTTAGGAAAAGTATTGCGATTGAGCATTTTGCGTCTATAACAACTTTTTATCTACTCAGCGAGACCTTTCGAATGACACCGGTATCGACCGGATCCGACAATTTTCTATTTTGTCCCATTTTGACCGATTTTGGCTATTTTTGGCCCATTTATGGCTCTGTAACTCATTTTTCCGACATTTTGAAGCTTTGGCCCTATTACAACTTTTTATCTACACAACGAGAGCTTTCGAATGATACCCATATCGACCCAATTGGACAACTTTCAGTTTTGACCCATTTTGACCGGTTCTGGTCATTTTTGACCCCTTTGAGGCCCTGTAACTCATTTTTCCTACATTTTGGCGCTTTACGCCTATTACAACTTTTTACCTACGCAACGAGAGCTTTCGAATGATGCCCATATTGTGAGGTTTTCGACAACTTTTATTTTTGACCCATTTTGACCGGTTTTGGCCATTTTTGACCCCTTTGAGGCTCCGTAACTCATTTTTCCTACATTTTGACGCCTTGGCCCTATTACAACTTTTTATCCACGCAACGAGAGGTTTCAAATGATACCCATATTGGGGGGTTTCCGTCACTTTCAATTTTCACCATTTGCAGCATCACCGTATCGAGTAATTACGAATTGTGTGACACTACGGTGCCGAGGTGCACGGAGGGTCTTCCCGCATCGGGTGCCACTCTACATGCAAAATTTCAGGCCAACTAGTTGACTCTAGCTCGAGATAAAGACGGAAAACCCCTTCAAACGGCCGTTTTGGCCGTTTTTGGCCATTTTTGACCCTTTTTCGCCTCATAACTCAAAATGGGTACATTTTCAGGCCTTGACCCTATTACAACTTTTTCATGGCTCGACGAGAGCTTTCGAATGATACCAAAATTAGCTCATTTGGACAACTTTTTTATTTTACTCATTTTTACTCACGGGGGTGCTCCGGGAGCACCTCTGCTCCCCCGGGGCTCCCCGCGCTTCCGGGAGCAGTTCAAGTCAAGACCTTCAAAATGAGGTATCAACCACCTCTCTACCATTTCCCAATCTCGAGATAGAGGGGGGGGACACGAAATTGTGGACAATAATAATAATAACTAGCGAAGTTGCGAGAATGGGTTGCCGCGGCATTTTCCCTTTGGGGGGGACGGATTTTCAGAAGAATGCAACAGTATTTTGGTCGTAATTTTCGCTACACGCATTTCCCGAAAATGCCGCAAGCAGAAAAGTTGTTCAGCTCGACGAGCTCTTTCATTTGAGTACCATATTGACCACATTTGAAGAAATTTTTTAAAATCCGGGTTTTCGTGAATTCCCGGATTTTCAGTTTTTCGGCTGTAACTTTCGCTAGACGCATTTCCGGAAAATGCCGCAAGCAGAAAAGTTGTTCAGCTCGACGAGCTCTTTCATTTGAGTACCATATTGACCACTTTTGAAGAACTTTTTTAAAATCCGGGTTTTCGTGAATTCCCGGATTTTCAGTTTTTCGGCTGTAACTTTCGGTAGGCGCATTTCCGGAAAATGTCGCAAGAAGGAAAGTTGCTCAGCTCGACGAGCTCTTTCATTTAAGTACCATATCGACCACTTTCGGAAAAATTTTTCAAAATCCGGAATTTTCCGGGTCCAATATCTCGAAATCCGTAAATTTTCCGGAAATTTCGATTTCAGTTTCGAAATCAGCGCTATCGAATTACCCTATGCCCAACTTTTAAGCGAAATCGGGGACAAAAAATTTTTACGTTTCCCTTGGTCCCCCCTTACCATTTTAAAAAATTCCGGGAGCCGCCATTCCCGGAATCCGGGAAATACCGGACTGTCCGCGCTTCAGTCAACACTTCACCCCACCCCAAACCTCCACTGAAAATTTCAGCCCAATCGGTCCACCCAATCAAAAGTTAGAGGGGGGGGACAGGGGGTGGTCACGAGAATAATAATAATAAACGGACATACCCAGATGAAAGGGTTGCCTTTTTGTGTAAAAAGCGGCAACCCAATAATAATAATAAGAATAATAAACATGTCCAGAACATAGGGTTCCAAACCCTTTGGAAAAGGGCGGGAACCCAATAAGTCAAAAGGCATCAAGTGGTTCCCGCCCGACATTTTTCCGTTTATACAAAGAGCTTATCTATTTTCTGGAGAAGTATGTAGTTTCTTATCTTTAAGACTATTATAACTGTTTCCCAGCTCATCCAGAGCTTTCGATTGATACCACTACAAGCTGGATTGGACAAAGTTCAATTTTCACTCAATTTGACCAATTGGGCGATTTTTGCCCTATTCGAAGGCTCGTAGCTCCTTTTCTCACACTTTGACACGATGAGCCTATTACAACTTTTTATCTACGCAACGAGAGCTTTCGAATGACATCAGTATCGATCGGATCCGACAATTTTCAGTTTTGACCCATTTTGACTGGTTTTGAGTGACCATTTTTTGACACATTTGCGGGCCCCATAACTCATTTTTCCTACATTTTAGCGCTTTATCCCTATTACAACTTTTTATCTACGCAGCGAAAGCTTTCGATTGATACCGGTATCAGCCGGATCCGACAACTTTTAATTTTGACTCATTTTGACCGGTTGTGGCCATTTGTGACCCCTTTGAGGCTCCGTAACTCATTTTTCCTACATTTTGACGCCTTAGCCCTATTACAACATTTTACCTACGCAACGAGAGCTTTCGAACGATACCCATATTGGGGGGTTTCCGTCACTTTCAATTTTGACCATTTGCAGCATCATCGTATCGAGTAATTGCTAATTGCCTGACACTATGGAACCCAGGTGCCCGGAGGGTCTTCCCGCATCGGGTGCCACCCTGCATGCAAAATTTCAGGCCAGCTAGTTGACTCTAGCTCGAGATAAAGGCGGAAAACTCCTTCAAACGGCCGTTTTGGCCGTTTTTGGCCATTTTTGACCCTTTTTCGCCTCATAACTCAAAATGGGTACATTTTCAGGCCTTGACCCAATTACAACTTTTTCATGGCTCGACGAGAGCTTTCGAACGATACCAAAATTAGCTCATTTGGACAACTTTTTTATTTTACTCATTTTTACTCACGGGGGTGCTCCGGGAGCACCTCTGCTCCCCCGGGGCTCCCCGCGCTTCCGGGAGCAGTTCAAGTCAAGACCTTCAAAATGAGGTATCAACCACCTCTCTACCCCTTCCCAATCTCGAGATAGACAGGGGGGACACGAAAATGTGAACAATAATAAGAAGAAGAAGAATAAGAACTAGCGAAGTAGCGAGAATGGGTTGCCGCGGCAGTTTCCCTTAGGTTCCGGGTTTTCTTTCAGAAGAATACAACAGTTTTTTGGTCGTAACTTTCGTTAGACGCATTACCGGAAAATGCCGCAAGCAGAAAAGTTGTTCAGCTCGACGAGCTCTTTCATTTGAGCCCCATATCGACCACTTTCGGAAAAATTTTTCCAAATCCGGGTTTTCGGGAATTCCCGGATTTTCAATTTTTCGGCTGTAACTTTCGCTAGACACATTTCCGGAAAATGCCGCAAGAAGGAAAGTTGCTCAGCTCGACGAGCTCTTTCATTTGAGTATCATATCGACCACTTTCGGAAAAATTTTTCAAAATCCGGTTTTTCGGGAATTCCCGGATTTTCAGTTTTTCGGCTGTAACTTTTGCTAGACGCATTTCCGGAAAATGTCGCAAGCAGAAAAGTTGTTCAGCTCGACGAGCTCTTTCATTTGAGTACCATATCGACCACTTTCTGAAAAATTTTTCAAAATCCGGGTTTTCGGGAATTCCCGGATTTTCAGTTTTTCGGCTGTAACTTTTGCTAGACGCATTTCCGGAAAATGTCGCAAGAAGGAAAGTTGTTCAGCTCGGCGAGCTCTTTCATTTGAGTACCATATCGACCACTTTCGGAAAAATTTTTCAAAATCCGGAATTTTCCGGGTCCAATATCTCGCAATCCGTAAAATTTCCGGAAATTTCGATTTCAGTTTCGAACTCAGCGTGGTCGAATTACCCTATGCCCAACTTTTGAGCAAAATCGGAGACAAAAAATTTTTACGTTTCCCTTGGTCCCCCCTTACCATTCTAAAAAATTCCGGGATTCGCCATTCCCGGAATCCGGGAAATATCGGACTGCCCGTGCCTCAGTCAACACTTCACCCCACCCCCAACACCCCTGAAAAATTTCAGCCCAATCGGGCCACCCCAGCAAAAGTTAGAGGGGGGGGACAGGGGTGGTCACGAGATGAATAATAATAATAATAAATAAACGGACATACCCAGATGAAAGGGTTGCCTTTTTTGTGTAAAAAGCGGCAACCCAAAAATAAACATGTCCAGAACATAGGGTTCCAAACCCTTTGGAAAAGGGCGGGAACCCAATAAAACCTACCGGCATCAACGGGTTGTCGCGCATTTTCCTCTTATTCCTCTGTGCTTACATTGGCTCGGGCTCAAACTCAGTTTTGGAACATTTTCCGACTTTGGCCCTATTACAACTTTTTCCCTACTCGCTGAGATCTTTCGAATAAGTACCATATTGACAACTTTCAGGACAATTTTTAAAATTCCGGTTTTTCCGGGAATTCCCGGATTTTCAGTTTTTCGGCTGTAATTTTCGCAGGACGCATTTCCGGAAAATGTCGCAAGAAGGAAAGTTGCTCAGCTCGACGAGTTCTTTCATCTGAGTACCATATCGACCACTTTCCGAAAAAATTTCAAAATCCGGAATTTTCCGAGCCTAATATCTCGAAATCCGTGAATTTTCCCTGAATTTCAATTTCAGATTCGAAATCAGCACCACCGACTTACCCTATGACAAACTTTTAAGCAAAATCCGAGACAAAAAATTTTTATGTCCAAAATCCGGGTTTTCGTGAATTCCCGGATTTTCAGTTTTTCGGCTATAACTTTCGCTAGACGCATTTCCGGAAAATGTCGCAAAAAGGAAAGTTGTTCAGCTCGGCGAGCTCTTTCATTTGAGTACCATATCGACCACTTTTGGAGAAATTTTTCAAAATCCGGAATTTTCCGGGTCGAATATCTCGAAATCCGGAAATTTTCCGGAAAATTTGATTTCAGTTTCGAAATCAGCGTGGTCGACTTACCCTATGACTAACTTTTAAACAAAATCGGAGACAAAAAATTTTTACGTTCCCCTTGGTCCCCCCTTACCATTTTTAAAAATTCCGGGAGCCGCCATTCCCGGAATCCGGGAGATATCGGGATGCCCTTACAAACGGGAGCACTTCAGGTCACCCTACAACTATGGTGAGAATTTCAGCCCGATCGGTCCAGCCAATCTCGAGAAAAAGGGGGGGGACACAAATGTTGACCGGAATAATAAATAAATAAATCCTACCGGCATCAACGGGTTGTCGCGCATTGTCCTCTTATTCCTCTGTGCTTATATTGACTCAGGCTAAAACTCAGTTTTGGAACATTTTCAGTCTTTGGCCCTATCACAACTTTTTCCCTACTCGCTGAGAGCTTTCGAATAAGTACTATTTTGACAACTTTTAGGACAATTTTTAAAATTCCGGTTTTTCCGAGAATTCCCGGATTTTCAGTTTTTCGGCCGTAATTTTCGCTGGACGCATTTCCGGAAAATGCGGCAAGAAGGAAAGTTGCTCAGCTCGACGAGTTCTTTCGTTTGAGTACCATATCGACCACTTTCGGAAAAATTTTTCAAAATCCGGAATTTTCCGGGCCGAATATCTCGAAATCCGTGAATTTTCCGGGAATTTCAATTTCAGATTCGAAATCAGCGCCACCGATTTACCCTATGACCAACTTTTAAGCAAAATCCGAGACAAGAAATTTTTAAGTCCAAAATCCGGGTTTTCGTGAATTCCCGGATTTTCAGTTTTTCGGCCATAACTTTCGCTAGACGCATTTCCGGAAAATGTCGTAAGAAGGAAAGTTGCTCAGCTCGACGAGCTCTTTCATTTGAGTACCATATCGACTACTTCTGAAGAAATTTTTCAAAATCCGAAATCTTCCGGAGCGAATATCTCGAAATCCGTAAATTTTCCGGAAATTTCGATTTCAGTTTCGAAATCAGCGTGGTCGACTTACCCTATGACCAACTTTTGAGCGAAATCGGAGACAAAAAATTTTTACGTTTCCCTTGGTCCCCCCTTACCATTTTTAAAAATTCCGGGAGCCGCTATTCCCGGAATCCGGGAGATATCGGGATGCCCTTACAAACGGGAGCACTTCAGGTCACCCTCCAACTATGGTGAGAATTTCAGCCCGATCGGTCCAGCCAATCTCGAGAAAAAGGGGGGGGACACAAATGTTGACCGGAATAATAAATAAATAAATAAATAAAGAAACTTAGCCATATCAAAGGGTTGTCTTTTTTTTAAAAAAATGCGACAACCCAATAAGTCAAAAGGCATCAAGTGGTTCCCGCCCGACATTTTTCCGTTTATAGAATGAGTTTATAATATTCGGGGTCCCATAACTCATTTGTCCTATATTTTGACGCGTTAACCCTATTACGACTATTTATCTACGTAACGAGAGCTTTCGAATGATACCCAGATTGTTGGGTTTCCGTTACTTTCAATTTTGACCCATTTTGACCCGTTTTGGCCATTTTTGATCTCCTTGAGGCTCCGTATCTCATTTTCCCCACATTTTGGTGCGTTGGCTCTATTACAACTTTTTATCTACGTAACGAGAGCTTTCGAATGATACCAATATTAGACAGTTTCCGTTACTTTCAGTTTTTACCCATTTTGACCGTTTTTGGTCATTTTTGACCATTTTGCGGCCTCGTATCTCATTTCTCCTACATTTTGGCGCTTTACCCCGATACATCTTTTTATTTACACAACGAGAGCTTTCGAATGATACCCATATTAGGGGATTTCCGTCATTTTCAATTTTGACCATTTGCAGCATCACCGTATCGAGTACTTGCGAGCTGTGTGACACTATGGAACCCAGGTGCCCGGAGGGTCTTCCCGCATCGGGTGCCACCCTACATGCCAAATTTCAGGCCAACTAGTTGACTCTAGCTCGAGATAAAGCGGAAAACTCCTTCAAACGGCCGTTTTGGCCGTTTTTGGCCATTTTTGACCATTTTCGGCCTCATAACTCAAAATGGGTGCATTTTCAGGCCTTGACCCTATTACAACTTTTTCATTACTCGCCGAGAGCTTTCGAATGATACCAAAATTAGCTCATTTGGACAACTTTTTTATTTTACTCATTTTTACTCACGGGGGTGCTCCGGGAGCACCTCTGCTCCCCCGGGGCTCCCCGCGCTTCCGGGAGCAGTTCAAGTCAAGACCTTCAAAATGAGGTATCAACCACCTCTCTACCCCTTTCCAATCTCGAGATAGAGGGGGGGGGTACACGAAAATGTGAACAATAATAAGAATAAGAATAAGTCAAAAGGCATCAAGTGGTTCCCGCCCGACATTTTTCCGTTTATAGTACGGGCTCATTTTCTGGTAAAGTATTGAGATTAGCATTTTGCGTCTATTACAACTTTTTATCTACGCAACGAGAGCTTTCGAATGACACCAGTATTAATCGGATCCGACAATTTTCAATTTTGACCCATTTTGACGGTTTTTACTATTTTTGACCCTTTTGGGGCTCCGTAACTCATTTGTCCTACATTTTGGAGCTTCGGTCCTATCACAACTTTTTATCTACTCAACGAGAGCTTTCGAATGACATCGGTATCGCTCGGATCCGACAATTTTCAATTTTGACCCATTTTGACCTGTTTCTGGCCATTTTTGACCCCTTTGAGGCCCCGTAACTCATTTTTCCTACACTTTGACGCCTTGGCCCTATTACAACTTTTTATCCACGCAACGAGAGCTTTCGAATGATATCCATATTGGGGGATTTCCGTCACTTTCAATTTTGACCATTTGCAGCATCACCGTATCGAGTAATTGCTAATTGCCTGACCCTATGGAACCCAGGTGCCTGGAGGGTCTTCCCCCATCGGGTGCCACCCTACATGCAAAATTTCTGGCCAACTAGTTGACTCTAGCTCGAGATAAAGGCGGAAAACCCCTTCAAACGGCCGTTTTGGCCGTTTTTGGCCATTTGTGACCCTTTTTCGCCTCATAACTCAAAATAGGTACATTTTCAGGCCTTGACCCTATTACAACTTTTTCATGGCTCGACGAGAGCTTTCGAATGATACCAAAATTAGCTCATTTGGACAACTTTTTTATTTTACTCATTTTTACTCATGGGGCTGCTCCGGGAGCACCTCTGCTCCCCCGGGGCTCCCCGCGCTTCCGGGAGCAGCTCAAGTCAAGACCTTCAAAATGAGGTATCAACCACCTCTCTACCCCTTCCCAATCTCGAGATAGACATGGGGGACACGAAATTGTGGACAATAATAAGAATAACTAGCGCTACTGCAAGAATGTGTTGCCCACAACTGGTTTTTCTGTTTATTTTTCTGACATATATAACTTTCACCAGAAGCATTTCCAGAAAATACGGTAATGATGAAAATTACTCAGCACGACAAGCTCTTTCATTTGAGTACCATATCGACCACTTTCCGAAAAATTTTTCAAAATCCGGAATTTTCCGGGTCGAATATCTCGAAATCCGTGAATTTTCCGGAAATTTCGATTTCAGTTTCGAAATCAGCACCACCGACTTACCCTATGACCAACTTTTAAGCAAAATCCGAGACAAAAAATTTTTAAGTCCAAAATCCGGGTTTTCGTGAATTCCCGGATTTTCAGTTTTTCGGCTATAACTTTCGCTAGACGCATTTCCGGAAAATGTCGTAAGAAGAAAAGTTGTTCAGCTCGACGAGCTCTTTCGATAGAGTACCATATGGACCACTTTTGAAGAAATTTTTGAAAATCCGAAATTTTCCGGGTCGAATATCTCGAAATCCGGAAATTTTCCGGAAATTTCGATTTCAGTTTCGAAATCAGCGTGGTCGAGTTACCCTATGACCAACTTTTGAGCGAAATCGGAGACAAAAAATTTTTGACCAAATTTTGGATTTTGAAATTTCGCCTTGGTCCCCCCTTACCAATCGAAAAATTCCGGGATTCGCCATTCCCGGAGAATCCGGAAGGTATCGGAGCGATCTTGCTTCCCGGAGATGTCCTAGTCAAGGGCTTCAAAATAAGGTATCAACCATCCCTGTACCCCTTCCCAATCTCGAGATCTAGGGGGGGGGACAGACGGATAATAATAATAATAATAAGCACAGACCAATAACAAGGTGTTGCCATTTACTTTGGAAAAGTGGGCAACACAATAAGAATAAGAATAATAAACATGTCCAGAACATAGGGTTCCAAACCCTTTGGAAAAGGGCGGGAACCCAATAATAATAACTAGCGAGGTAGCGAGAATGGGTTGCCGCGACATTTTCCGTTTATAGATTGTAATATCTCCCAAAAGAGGCACCGTTGTGACCCAGTATAGTCTGATTCGTGTAGTCCGTATCGAGAGCTCTCAATAGAGTACCATATTGACCATATTTAGAGTTGTTTAAATTTATGGTCATTTTGGCCGATTTTGACCATTTTTGACCCCTTTGCGGCTCCGTAACTCAATTTTCGTACACGTTGGCGGCTTGGCCCTATTACAACTTTTTATCAACTCAACGAGAGCTTTCGAATAAGCCCCATATTGGGCGGTTTCCGATACTTTCAATTTTGAGCCATTTTGGCCGATTTTGACCATTTTTGACCCCTTTGAAGCTCCGTAACTCAATTTTCGTCCATTTTGGCGGCTTGGCCCTATTACAACTTTTTATGTACACAATGAGAGCTTTCGAATGACACCGAAATGAGTCCGATACGAGAACTTTCAATTTTGAGCCATTTTGGCCGTTTTTGGCCATTTTTTGACCATTTTTCGCCTCATAACTCAAAATGAGTGCATTTTCAGGCCTTGACCCAATTACAACTTTTTCATTACTCGCCGAGAGCTTTCGAATGGTACCAAAATTAGCTCATTTGGACAACTTTCTTATTTTACTCATTTTTACTCACGGGGCTGCTCCGGGAGCAACCTTGCTCCCCCGGGGCTCCCCGCGCTTCAGTCAACACTTCACCCCACCCCCAACCCCCAGTGCAAATTTCAGCCCAATCGGGCAACCCTAGCAAAAGTTAGAGGGGGGGGACAGGGGGTGGTCACGAGAATAATAATAACTAGCGACTGCGAGAGTGTGTTGCCCACCTGCAAATTCCATTTGGGTCAGAGCTTTATTTCCTAAGACTTCGATAGCCTCTCGTTCAAGAAATGGGTTCTTCTGTTATACGATTGGTTTTATTCGATTACAATAATGACGACACCTTCATCCTAAAATGGTTGCCCTTTAAAGGGCAGTTGAGATAAGTGATTTTTATATTACACTTTGTTAATACTGCTTCATACAAATGGTTGCCCTTAAAAAGGCAGTTGGGATAAGTGACTTTCCCATTACACTTTGTTAACACTACTTCATACAAATGGTTGCCCTTAAAAAGGCAGTTGGGATAAGTGATTTTTCAAGTACGTATACCTTGTTACTATATACTGCTTCATACAAATGGTTGCCCTTAAAAAGGCAGTTGGGATAAGCGATTTTCCCATTACACTTTGTTAACACTACTTCATACAAATGGTTGCCCTTAAGAAGGCAGTTGGGATAAGTGATATTTTGACTAAATTTCGATTGTAGATTTGGAATCTGCGTCCCCGAATTACCCTAGGACTGACTTTTCAACCAAATCGGAGACAAAAAGTTTTTGACCATTTTTGGCACCTTTGCCTGAACATGGTTGCCCATAAAAGGGCAGTTGGGATAAGCAATTTTCAACTACATATCACTAAAAGTTACTTAATATACCATTCTAAGCGTGTCCTAGCAAATACACCAGCTCATCTTGACTAACGAGTTCAAAAAACACAGATATTAGACGTTTCTGGGCAGTTTGCTCACTTTTGTGGACTCCAACAGTGTAACTTTTGGCCATATCTCGAGATTCCCAAAAGGTAGAAAAATTTCGATTGCAGATTTGGAATCAGCGTCTCCGAATTAGCCTATGACCGACTTTTCAACCAAATCGGAGACAAAAAGTTTTTGACCATTTTTGGCACCTTTGCCTGAACATGGTTGCCCATAAAAGGGCAGTTGGGATAAGCAATTTTCAACTACATATCACTAAAAGTTACTTGATATACCATTCTAAGCGTGTCCTAGCAAATACACCGGCTCATCTTGACTAACTAGTTCAAAAAACACGGATATTAGGTGTTTCTGGGCAGTTTGCTCACTTTTGCGGTCTCCAACAGTGTAACTTTTGGCCATATCTCGAGATTCACAAAAGCTAGAAAAACTTCGATTGCAGATTTGGAATCTACGTCCCCGAATTAGCCTATGACCGACTTTTCAACCAAATCGGAGAGAAAAAAGTTTTCGACCATTTTTGACACCTTCCTCTGAAAATGGTTGCCCATAAAAAGGCAGTTGGGATAAGCAATTTCCGATTAAATATTGCCACAAGTTACATGACACTTCTTTTTAAAGGATATCCTAGCAAATCCACCGGCTAAACTTGACTAACGAGTTCAAAAAACACAGATATTAGGCGTTTCTGGGCAGTCTGCTCACTTTTGCGGTCTCCAACAGTGTAACTTTTGGCCATATCTCGAGATTCACAAAAGCTAGAAAAATTTCGATTGTAGATTTGGAATCTGCGTCCCCGAATTACCCTAGGACTGACTTTTCAAAGATGTTACGGGTTTCTGGGCAGTTTGCTCACTTTTGCGGTCTCCAACAGTGTAACGTTCGGCCATCCCCCCTTACGATTTTAAAAAATTAAATTCCCTGCCCTGGTCGACTGGGTGGAGATAGAGCGATGAAATTCACGGATGCATACCTTCTTTTCACACTCTTCAAAATGAGATATTAACCAACCCTGTACCCCTTCCCAATCTCGAGTTCTAGGGGGGGGACACCCACCTGCTAATAATAATAATAATAATAATAATAATAATAAGAATAAACAGACAGTAGAAAGGGTTGCCCTTTTTTCCTTTGGAAAGGTGGGCAACACAATAATAATAATAATAATAAATCCTACCGGCATCAACGGGTTGTCGCGCATTTTTCTCTTATTTCTCTGTGCTTATATTGGCTCGGGCTCAAACTCAGTTTTGGAACATTTTCAGACTTTGGCTCTATCACAACTTTTCTACTATCCCTACTCGCTGAGATCTTTCGAATAAGTACCATATTGACAACTTTTAGGACAATTTCTAAAATTCCGGTTTTTCCGGGAATTCCCGGATTTTCAGTTTTTCGGCTGTAATTTTCGCTGGACGCATTTCCGGAAAATGTCGCAAGAAGGAAAGTTGCTCAGCTCGACGAGTTCTTTCATTTGAGTACCATATTGACCACTTACCGCAAAATTTTTCAAAATCCGGAATTTTCCGGGCCTAATATCTCGAAATCCGTGAATTTTCCGGGAATTTCAATTTCAGATTCGAAATCAGCACCACCGACTTATCCTATGACCAACTTTTAAGCAAAATCCGAGACAAAAAATTTTTAAGTCCAAAATCCGGGTTTTCGTGAATTCCCGGATTTTCAGTTTTTCGGCTATAACTTTCGCTGGACGCATTTTCGGAAAATCTCGCAAGAAGGAAAGTTGCTCAGCTCGACGAGCTCTTTCATTTGAGTACAATATCGTCTACTTTTGGAGAACTTTTTCAAAATCCGGAATTTTCCGGGGCGAATATCTCGAAATCCGGAAATTTTCCGGAAATTTCGATTTCAGTTTCGAAATCAGCGTGGTCGACTTACCCTATGACCAACTTTTAAGCAAAATCGAAGACAAAAAATTTTTACGTTTCCCTTGGTCCCCCCTTACGATTTTTAAAATTCCGGGATTCGCCATTCCCGGAATCCGGGAGATATCGGGATGCCCTTACAAACGGGAGCACTTCAGGTCACCCTACAACTATGGTGAGAATTTCAGCCCGATCGGTCCAGCCAATCTCGAGAAAAAGGGGGGGGACACAAATGTTGACCGGAATAATAAATAAATAAATCCTACCGGCATCAACGGGTTGTCGCAGCCATTTTCCTCTTATCTAAAGTGTCAAAACTCAGTTTTGGTACATTTTCAAAACTTGGTTCTATTACAAATTTTTTCCTACTCGTTGAGGGCTTTCAGATGAGTACCATATCGACTACTTTTGAGATAATTTTTAAAATTCGGGTCTTCCGGGAATTACCGGATTTTTAGTTTTTCGGTTATAACTTTCGCTAGGCGGATTTTCGGAAGATCCCGCAAGCAGGAAACTTGTTCAGCTCGACGAGCTCTTTCATTTGAGCCCCATATCGACCACTTTCGGAGAATTTTTTCAAAATCCGGAATTTTCCGGATCGAATATATCGAAATCCGTAAATTTTCCGGAAATTTCGATTTTAGTTTCGAAATCAGCGTGGTCGACTTACCCTATGACAACCTTTTAAGCAAAATCGGAGACAAAAAATTTTTAAGTCCAAAATCCGGGTTTCCGTGAATTCCCGGATTTTCAGTTTTTCGGCTATAACTTTCGCTAGACACATTTCCGGAAAATGTTGCAAGAAGGAAACTTGTTCAGCTCGACGAGCTCTTTCATTTGAGCCCCATATCGACCACTTTCGGAGAACTTTTTCAAAATCCGGAATTTTCCGGGGCGAATATCTCGAAATCCGTAAATTTTCCGAAAATTTCAATTTCAGTTTCGAAATCAGCGAGGTCGAATTACCCTATGACCAACTTTTAAGCAAAATCGGAGACAAAAAATTTTTACGTTTCCCTTGGTCCCCCCTTACGATTTTTAAAATTCCGGGAGCCGCCATTCCCGGAATCCGGGAGATATCGGGCTGCCCCCACAAACGGGAGCACTTCAGGTCACCCTCCAACTATGGTGAGAATTTCAGCCCGATCGGTCCAGCCAATCTCGAGAAAAAGGGGGGGACACAAATGTTGACCGGAATAATAAATAAATAAATAAATAAATAAATAAAGAAACTTAGCCATATCAAAGGGTTGTCTTTTTTTAAAAAAAAATGCGACAACCCAATAAATAAATAAATAAAGAAACTTAGCCATATCAAAGGGTTGTCTTTTTTTTAAAAAAATGCGACAACCCAATAAACGGACATACCCAGATGAAAGGGTTGCCTTTTTTGTGTAAAAAGCGGCAACCCAATAAAAATAAAATAAATAAAGCCATTTAAAATTTGGACCATAGGTGTACCTGGGGGGGGGGAATCCCTCCCGCCAAATGGAAAAGTGCCGACCCCACCCTCGAAATTTTGGAGGCAGACCCCACCCCCAAATGGCCAAATCCCAGACCCCACCCACCCAAATTTGTCAAACCCCACCCCCAAAATTTTGCCTCAAAATTAGTAACAATTCGAAATTTTTGCAAAAAATCCAAGTTTTTTCAAACAAATGAGCAAAAATGAAGAAACATTGGTGATTTTTAGTTCGAAATAACGCTTTTTTAGCAAATTTGGAAATTTTTTCTAAATTTTTTGACCAAAAAAATTTTTTACCCCCCCCCCAATTCGATTTTTCCGGACCCCACCCCAGCTCAAAACGGCTGACCCCACCCACCCTAATTTCGGCTACCCCCTCCCCCAACGTTTTCTCAAGGTACACCTATGATTTGGACTGTTTCAAAAGTTTTGCAGAATTTACTGTAAGAATACCCAATTTTGAGCGACTACCCCCCCAGTTGGGGGGGGGGGGGGCGGGGCCCCCAAAAAATTTTGGGGGGTTTGTAAAAATGGTTGGGAGGGGGGTACCCCCATAGTTTCCCTGGAAATTTTGGTTGGGGGGGGGGTAAACTTCGAAAATTTGGTGGACGACCCCCGAAATGTGATGGGGAGTACCCCCCCCGAACCCCCCCCCCCAAGATTCGGACCTCAGAACATTCAAAAAATGGCCAAAAAATGCAAAATTTTCTGTAATTTAGCAATTTTTCCATCAAAATAAGGCTTGTTCTTAACGTTTTAGGCGTTTTTGCACCGTTTTAAAGCGATTTTAGGCCAAAATTTTAGAAAAATTTTTCAAAAAATGACCATTTTTCGACCAAATTTAGCTAACTTTTTGGGTCCAAAAATCGTTGGGGGGGTTCGGGGGGGGGGGGGTAGCCAAAACTGGGGGGAGGGATAGTCGAAAAATCTGGGAGGGGGTAAATTTGGTCGAAAATTTTGGGGGGGATACCCCCCCAACCCCGCCCCTAAGGAAACTATGGGTACCCCCCCAAACCCCCTCCCCAATTACACCTATGTTTGGGGGGAGGTCGTGGGGGGGTTTGGCGGGGTCTAAAAAGGGCCCCCCACCCAAATCCCAGTTACACCTCTCCCCCACCCCAAATCTCCGTTACACCTATGCCACTTCCCCAATCCCCTTCCCTTCTCACGTGGGTAAACTTAGCAACAGACCTCCTACTACGAATTTCAAACCAGGTGTTGCTGAGACGTCTGGAATTCGTAGTATTTCGTAGTATGTGCGGTTTTAATCGTAGCAACTGTTACAAAGCCTGCGAAGTGCTACAAAAATTCACTGCTAAAATTGTAATTCTGGCACATCAAGCCACACATTAGCTACTCTTATTGTTTCGGGGGCGGGGGGAACTGGAGTCCCGGCCCGGTCATAGGTGCGGTGTACCTGGGGGGGGGGTGGGGGGACCCGGGACCATAGGTTCCCCAGGGGGAGTTGGGGGGATACCCAAAATTTTCGACCAACTTTACCCCCCCCCCCAGATTTTTTGACTATCCCTCCCCCCCACTTTTGGTTACCCCCATAGGTGTGTTAGGGGGGGGGGGGGCGGGGGGCGGGGGCCCCTCCACCAAATTGACAAATTTTCGCGACCCCCCCCCCAGATTTTTCAGACTTTAGCTAGGCCCCCCGATTTTTGGCCAAAAAGTGGCCAAACATGGCAAAAAAATCGAAAATTTAGGGTTTTTTGGGATATTTGGCGGACCCCCCCCCACCCTCCGTCGGACGGAACCCCCCAGGTTTTTTGCCCAGCCTCACCTATGATTACCCCCCGCAGCACTTTTTGGGGCCAAAAAGTTAGCTAAATTTTGCTAAAAAATAGTCATTTTTTGAAAAGTTTTTCTCAAATTTTGGCTTACAATCGGTTTAAAACGGTGTAAAAAGACCTAAAACGATAAAATCAAGCCTTGTTTTGACAAAAAAAGCGTTAAAATACAGAAAATTTTGCGTTTTTAGGCCATTTTTTGAATTTTCTGAGGTCCGAATTTGGGGGGGGGGTACTCCCCATCACATTTCGGGGGTCGACCACATTTATTTTCGAAGTTTGCCCCTCCAACCAAAATTTCCAGGGAAACTATGCCCGGGACCCCAAAGTCCCGTCCCGATCCCACCCCCAAATGGCCAAATCCCAGACCCCTCCCACCTATATAAATTTGCCAGACCCGACCCCGCAATCAAAATTTTTGAAAGTTCGGCTCAAAATACGGAAAAATTCCACTTTTTGGAAAAATGGCCAAATTGGTTCTAATATATATTGCTAATTTTTGGTTGGCGTTTTGAGCAAAGTCTCAAATTTTTTCTTAAAACTTTGGAGGCAAATTTTTTTACCTCCCCCAAATTCGATATTTCCGGACCCACTACATACATAGGTGTATCTGGGGGGGGGGGACCCTCCCCCAAATGGAAAAATCCCAGACCCCACCCCCAAATAGAAAAATCCCAGACCCCCACCCACCCAAATTTGCCAGACCTCACGCTCAAAATTTTGCCTCAAAATTAGCAAAAATTTGAAATGTTTTGGAAAAATTCGAAATTTTTGCAAAAAATCCAAGTTTTCTCTAACTAATGAGCAAAAATGAAGAAATATTGTTGATTTTTAGTTGCTTTTTTAGTTCACTCACCCTCTTCCCGAACAAAACTTCCAATTCCCTGTAATTTTCGAAAATGCCAGCCTAAAATTGAAAATTTTTCAAAAACAATTATCGAAAGTTTACTGTGAATCGCTTAAGTGTGTAGGCTAAAACTGAAAAAAATAACTGAAGGTCGTCGTCTTGTCGCCGACTGTCCTCCCCCTCGGATAATTGTTGGAATTTTTAGGGTTCTGAAGGGGGAGGGGGCGGCGTCGCGTCCCCTCCCGCAAAAATAGCTGCTTTGAAGATTTGACCCCAAAGCTTATTTTTCAACACCTTTGGACAGCCACCAAAACAGTGGGGGAAATCGAAAACCGGGGGCTTCTGAAAAAGTGGGCCCACAAACCCCCATTAAAAATGCCTTTCCACATGCGGCCCCCCGGTTCACTAAATTTTGCCAGATCCAACCATAGGTGTGGCTGGCGAAAAAAGTGGGGGTGGGGGTTCAGGAAACAGTAGGGAGGGGGTTTGGCGAAAAAAGGGGAAGGGGGTCGCGAAAAGTCGATTTGGGGGGAGGGGTAAGAAAAATTTTCTAGGGGGGGGTCGGCGAAAAAATTCGAAAAAGTCGGTTTTTCGTTAAAAACTTGAAAAATTTTCTCAATTTACAGCTATTTTTAACGATTTTTAGCTTAATTAAGCGAATTCTAGCAATTTTTCGGAAAAATTTCGAATTTTTAACTAAAAATTTTCAAAAATTTAGGTAGGGGTTTGAAAATTTTTAGGGGGGAGGGGTCTGAAAAAATCGATTTGGGGGATGGGTAGTAATAAATTCTTAGGGGGGGGTTGGCGACCCCTCCATTTGGGGGGAGGGGTCCCCCCTAACACACCTATGGATCCAACTGCGGTTTGATATTTTTGTGCTTCGCGGTTTTTGTGTTTCAGCGTCAACCGGCATATACGTATATACGTATATGTATACAATTATTTACCACGTGCAGGATTATACATACGTATGTTTAAAGACAAAGGCAAAACCTGAGCAGAGGTCATTTCTTTAATGCAGGGATCTTGTATGGAATTATAAAGACCGTGCATGGAAATATTTAGACCACTTGTTTTGCTAATTGCTGTGTATCTACAGAAACCAAACCTTCTGTAAATTTTACATTTCATTGTTGGATTGATTCCACAATCATGGAAGCCAGCCAATTATATATTATTCCTCATCTTGAACTTTGGACTTTGGGTATGTATGGTTGGTTGGTATTGTACCTACGTAGGTTTAATAATATATATACGTATTATTTCTATTAGTTTAAATTTTTCTTTCGTTGGTTCTCTATA
>JASAND010000690.1:0-25918 GCA_030248195.1 Trissonchulus latispiculum | reverse complement strand
TCCCGTGGTTCCTCGACCATGGTCAAAGTTGGGAAAACTCACTATAAACAGCGATTTCCGGCGTTTTGGTTGGGGGCATGTATAGTAAATCGACTACGCTCGTTTCAATGGGCATATTGCCGAAACCGACGGAAGTGACCACTGGTCACTACGGCCTAGGAGCCCTATTGACCACTGGTCAAACGGCCTAAAACAGCGTTTTGGGATGAACCGAATTTAGAGTTACCGTTCGTTCTCTTCGAATGGCACTCAAAAATATGTCTTTAGTCAGCGCTTATATTTAAATGGCTGAAATTATTATTATTAACTGGATCACTGCTGTCATGGCTTACTGAGCCTGATTTGCAGGTTGTGTATAGTTTATATGCTTACACAAATGGCGTAATGCCATGATGCATTAGACGCTTGGAGGAGAATCTTTAAAAGGACAGAAGGACAAGAAACAAAAATGCTCCTCTGGAGCATGAAAAAAGTAATATGGGTGATGGTGAGGTTGCAAAATCAAGAGAGGACTAGTCTTTAAAATGCTTAATATGGGGGTAGGTTCAAAAATAGAAGAGGACTAGGTTGTGAGCGAATTAATATGGGCACAGCTTCGCCGAACAACCCATATTCGCGGGATTTCACGCTTCGTCTTAGCTTTTGTCGCATACAGAGCTATCAATTTCAGTCAGTAATAAGAAGTTTAAGAAGTTGAATACGTACTCATTGAATACCGTTGTTTGAGTATACGTACTCTGTTAGACTAGCTAGGAATACATATGTGCGAAAATTATCATCATTTGGTAGGGTTGAACTGCGGCAAGCAACGAGAAGAGATCTAAGGACATGAGGCTAAAGCTATTGGTTCAAGCAGGGAGGAAATGAAGGTCAGAGTCCTAAGATTATTCTTGAAATATAAATTTTCCGTATATTATAAAAGTGAATAAAACGCACTGGTTAGTATAAAACGTTTCTCGAAGAAAACGTTTGACTAACTATAAACTAAACGTAGCGTGGATGGATATGCATAATAATATACATTTATAAACCGCGAATATGGGTTGTTCGGCGAAGCTGTGCCCATATTAATTCGCTCACAACCTAGTCCTCTTCTATTTTTGAACCTACCCCCATATTAAGCATTTTAAAGACTAGTCCTCTCTTGATTTTGCAACCTCACCATCACCCATATTACTTTTTTCATGCTCCAGAGGAGCATTTTTGTTTCTTGTACGTAGATATCTTTCAACAGTAGCAAGCAAGCCAACCACAGCACTCCACAACCACTTTGAGCATGCAGTTCTATGACAAAAGTTGCTCAGCTCGCTTAGGGCTTTCATTTGGCACCAAATTTGACCACTTTTGAAAAATTTCATTTTTGACCGAAAATCACCTAAGTCCCCACCCCACCCCACCACAGCACACTACAGCCACTTTGAGCATGCAGTTCTATGACAAAAGTTGCTCAGCTCGCTTAGGGCTTTCATTTGGCACCAAATTTGACCACTTTTGAAAAATTTCACTTTTGACCGAAAATCGCCTAAGTCCCCACCCCACCCCACCACAGTACTCTACAGCCACTTTGAGCATGCAGTTCTATGACAAAAGTTGCTCAGCTCGCTCAGGGCTTTCATTTGGTACCAAATTTGACCATTTTTGAAAATTTTCATTTTTGACCCCATGACCTCCCACCGACCTGACCCTCCAGATGGCAAAGTGGAACCAGCACAGCAAGATGGGTGGGTCAGACGGCAAAACGGATGCCAGGAATAAGCTGGGCGCACCAGAAAACCCCTATAGACAATGTTTTGAGAGGCTATGTACAGTCCTATATGATGTTCCCGGAAGTCGGTACCGACCGGACCCTCCAGACGGCAAAGTGGAACCAGCACAGCAAGATGGGTGGGTCAGACGGCAAAACGGACACCGGGAATGAGCTGGGCGCACCAGAAAACCCCTATAGACAAAGTTTGGAGAGGCTTTGTAAAGCCTACTATGGACCTCCGGGAAGCGGTTACCGACCTGACCCCTCAGACGGTCAAGTGGAACCAACCCAGCAACTTGGGTTACTCGGGCAGCAACACTGATAGCGGGAATCGATTCTCCGTCCCAGAAAACCTTTGTATGCAAAATTTGAGCCACCCATGTAGCAAAATAAGCGAAAAATTTAAGTTCAAAGTTCAACCCAAAATTCACCAACTTTGGCCGGCCAGTACCGAAAAATTACGCACGGAGACGGAAAATCATATAGCATTTGAACGACCCCGATATGTGTACTGTTTAACCATATAGTCAGTATTACCCCATATATAGCCCAATCTGACTTATTAAGGCGCCTTTGAAGCATACTTTTTGGCCATTTTAGCGTTTTGGCCGACTTTGGCCCCCAGCCAAAAATTTTTTCCGGCTCCGGGAGGCATAAAAACTAAAGTCTGACCAAAAAATGTAGAAAGCGAAATTGTTTGCTTTATATCTCGTAAACGCTTCAAGATAACTGCCATAAATTATATATTTTCTGAACCGGAATGATGAGATCTTCTTCTCGTGAAAAATTTTTGAAATTTCCGGTGCGATTTCAAAGATTCCATATGTCGAAAAATTGGTAAATGCACACCCACGATTTTTCAGGAAAATTTTCCCTGCTCGAATGTCCGTACACCAAATTTCAGCTTTGTTGGTTGAAAATTGCGTGAGTATTCCATTTTTTAGATTTTCAAAATCCTTTGATCTTTGCCGCTTTTTCGACTTTGACTGGTTGTTACCGCCACTCATCAACGAAAAAAAATTTTTTGATTGATTTTCAGGACCGCTGGGTGTCCGCTTTCATCTGATAAGTACGTGGTAAAATTTGAAAGTCGATTTTTTCGAAAATACCACTTTTTTGACCCAAAATTTCGCAAAGCGAATCCAGCAAAAGTGAATAAAAATAACATGGGTCGTAAAGTTCATTATGAGCTGAATCCAACGATATGTTTTCGTGGCTACGACTTATAGTTGGCCAGCAATGAATTTTTAAACATTTTCCTTATTTCAGCTGGTTTTTGCTAGTTTACGCTGGTTCAGGTAAATCTAGGCGGCAACATCAAAGGAAGCCAAAAACCAGCTTGAAATAAGGGAAATGTTTAAAAATTCAGCTGGCGCAATATAAGTCGTAGCCACGAAAACTTTATATCGTTGGATTCAGCTCATAATGAACTTTATGATTATGTTATTTTAATTCACTTTTGGTGGATTCGCTTTGCCGGAATTTTGGGTCAAAAAGTGGTATTTTTCGAAAAAATCGACTTTCAAATTTTGAAATACCACGTATATCAGATGAAAGCGGACACCCAGGCGGTCCTGAAAATCCAATCAAAAAAATTTTTCGTTGAGCGAGTGGCGAGTAATAACCAATCAAAGTCGAAAAAGTGGCAAAGATCAAAGGATTTTGAAAATCTAAAAAATGGAATAACTCACGCAATTTTCAACCAACAAAGCTGAAATTTGGTGTGTAGGACATTCGGTCGAGGGAAAATTTTCTGAAAAAATCGTGGTTGTAGCATAGCTTATTTTCTTATTTTTGATTTGTACTACAAGAATATATATGGGTTTCATTTTATTGTACTCAAGAATATATATGGGTTTCAAAAAATTTTGTAGTTATTCAAGCTACAAAACCCCCTTATGAGACATCAAAAGCGAGAAACCGGAAAAAAACATCACTCTCGTAAGCGATTTTTGGCATAACTTTTTAACGGAAAGTGGTGTACGGGGATGAAACTTCGCACACATACTAAACTCGACACGTACAATTTTTTGCGCACATAATCTGCGCAGCTTCTGCGCAGCCTTGTTTTACACGGTCATTCGACCATTTTCACTCATATTATAGGGGTCGCTACCGCGACCCCTATGATACTTGGTGGAGCCCAAGGTCTAGCCTGGGCACGGCAGCCCACTTAGACTACCTTGGACCACCATGACATGTTGAGTCTGGAGGTGTAAGTTCCGATAACTTTTCTTTGAGCACCAAACGCCTTAAGCCGACGTTTGTAGCAGATTTGGCACCCTTTTAACGTGTATTTTCTTTAAGTACACTATAAAATTTCTAAGGACTTACCTGTAACAACAGTCCACATCCCCAACTTGGACCCCCGGGACCTATAGGCCATGTTGGGGACTATCACCAAAACAACTAAAATTTTGCGTAGAACCGTTTTATAACTAGGAAAACGTGTTTCCAGCGTGAATTATGCTGTAACTATCAGTCTTTAGCCAAGTCCAGTACTTCAAGAGACCAACTTGGTTCCTGACCAGGTTCAGGCTGTCTGAGCCAGTCACATCACCTCAAAGATTGCAAATATATATAAGTTATTATTAGGGATGCATCGGGGCGTGAACTCAGCAAACTTCGTAGAAGTTTCAACTGTCTTTTTACTAGAATTTTGCAACTTTTGACGGCAAAAATGAATAAAAACAAGGAGATTAGTCACTTGGCTGAACGAAAACTACATTAATATAGCGTTTGTACCAGATTTTCGTGACCAGTTAATAATTTTTAAAAATTTGAGCTACTTTCTGCCATTAAGGCCCCGGTACCGGGGCCGCAATTTGGCCCCGGTCTTAACCGGGGCCGAGAGCTGGCCCCGGCCCCGGTGCATCTCTAGTTATTATGGTGTTTTTTGTGGTAAAACAAATACAGCGTTAATATCACTAGAAAAACAATTACGGTGGCTGCTGGGACCTATTTTTGCAAAGTCCGAACTGGCTCTTTTTTGGGAATTCGTTCCCAAAAAAAGCCGGGTGGCCCAGGCCACAGCGTAGGAGCCAGTGGGGCTGGGATATGTGGTATCGTGAGTACTTGAGCACCTAACCTACCAACCACAATTAGGGACTTACCGGGTTTTCCGTCGTGGTTTTGAGACAATTTCTCCAACATCATGTCGAAACTTGTTCGAGGGTGGTTTTGGGGTGGTTGTCTTCTAGCTGGCGCCCTGGCTTCACCAGATAAGCTATATAACCCAAACTGATATATTATATTACTAAGGTCTTCTACTTGTTATGCGCCAAATTTGGCTCGAAACGGTCAAAGTACCTGGGAGATCTGAGACTGCTTTTTTTGGGAACTTTGTACCGATCTTTTTTTTGGGAACCTGACTATATATATACATACGCTATACATACGCTATATACATATGATATATGTACGTATATATATAGCGCGGCGGGAAAAAACTCAGTCCGAGATGCGGGAAAAACCCATCGCCAGTGTGAGTCACCCATATGAGCTATATCGGATTTTAATAGCCTATTTTAATTAAAGATCGTCCAAAACTACCCTAGAGGGTGTATTATTGTAGCTCCCGATGCCTCTCAGCAAATTTTTTGGGACTTTGAAGATTTTGAAATTTTTGGTCCCAACATGGGAGAGTCAGACATGGTCAACATTGGAGGGGTCACCCTGAACTACTGGAAAGGCCTAGGCCAAAACGCTGGCTTACATGTACTGGGGGGGCCTCCCCATTCGAGGAGCCCCCCTCCATACAAAGCCCCCATAAATTCCGACCTCCCTCCCATAACCCCCATTTTTACCTTTTTTAGCCTAAATTTTCAAAAAATTCTCCGGCTTCGCCGGATTTTTACATAATTTCCACTACCGTTTTGGTAAAAAAGCTTTTTGCCTTAAAATGGTCTAGTTTTGGCTCTAAATACAAGAAAAACGCATTTTCTATGTACGCGATAGGATGCTTAAACTGTCGAAAATAAACAATTTTAAAAAATTTCAAAAATTTGCCTGTGTTCATGTGTTGAAGATTATATATAACAAGATATTCAAAAGTCAATTTGACATGAATTTTTTGTAAAAATATTGTTTTTGATGCTGATGTACTAGAAATGACCCGCTCTTTCGAATGGTTTAGTCAAAACTGTTCTGGCATGCTTCCAGCAAAAATTTCTGCTGGGTTTTTTCCCGCCCATTGGTATTTTCCCGCATTGGGTTTTTTCCCATCGGTTTGGTAAAGAGATGTTTTATGGCTCATTGTGAAGCTCTTCGCGAGGCCTCATGGTAGTTATCGCTAGATATAGTCAGGGGGGGGGAAGAAAAACATGAATAGGGAAGCTCGTATATATATATATTCAAACTTCTCTTATATATACCGCACTCAGCTTTGGCAGTAACAGGATTTGTCCATGTTTTTTACCCGCAAATCGGGGAAAAAACATGGTGCGGGGAAAAACATGGCACGGATTTCTACCAACCAAGCATTTAGAATGGTTTAAAAGCATTGTTTCAGCTGTTTTTAGCGTGCAAAACTACCTAGGCACCCTTCTAACCTCACAGCAAGCTTAAAACCCGATTTTTTGGTCAAAATGCTAAATCCGCCGTACCTAACCTGTTTGGGCAAGAAACCTGCTGGGAACTGGCCATAATATGCAGAATATCACTAGAAACAAGTTAGTTGTGTTAAAAATTGCAATATGCCATCATTTTTAAGTTTTTTCAAAATTTTCATTTTTGCCATAGAAACTTATAAAACCTAGCATGATGCTGCTGCAAATCAAATTTTCGAGCTAGAAGCTTCAAAAATGCTCAAAGTTGGCATATTTTGAGGTTTTTAGTGGTTTTAAAGCATTCTCTTTCCTATAGAAGCATTAGTTACGCCTTCCTGAAGCATACGCAAAAATTTTAAAATTTGGTCACCATGTTTTTTCCCCGCTCTAGTGGACCCAATGTGGGGAAAAAACATGGTCAAATTTTTTTACTGGGTGTACGCAGGGGAAAACCACTATTGCCGTGTGATAGAGCAAGTCAAATTATGCCCGCATGCCAATTTATAGTAGCCAAAGTTTGATAGTTGGTTAGATATAGACTTGCAAACTTTCGAAAATCCTTAGCATTTTGGCCAATTTTGGGAGGTCAACTTTGGTCAAGTACTGCACTTACAGAATCAAACTTAGAAACCAATCTGGTACTGTAGGGTATACTTCTAGACTTGCTCTTTCTAATGGGCTATACTAGGCAGCTGCAGCTGCTATGGTTGGGGAGTATGCGACCATGTTTTTCCCCTTCTTTTCCGTCATGTTTTCCCCCCTCTGACTATACTCGATTTGTCGCTTAATAAAAAGTTACAGCCAAAATTCGAAAACTTGGGTTTTTATTTCCCACTGCGCTATATAATTATGTGCATAATGTGTTTTAGGCGGACAACTAAGACGTATACGACATATATATATTTGATATATATAACCTACGTTTTCATATAATATTTTAAGATGCAGAACGAAGCTGGAGAATTTGTTGATATGTATGTTCCAAGAAAGTGGTACGTGAACTTGTATAACTGTGTATATGTAGGGCATTTTTAGGGTGGGGGCTGCAAAGATGAGTAATCACATAGAAAATCAGTTTCCTAAAGTGAACGCTGTACTGATATGGGCATATTATAGGGGAGCGCGAGAGCAGCGCTCCCCTATAATATGGGTGTAAAGCGCTGCGCGGACCTTAGAGACCCGTTCGAGCACCGTGCCAGCTAAATATATACTCAACGAAACTAGACAAATTTGGTATCGTTGGAATCAGCACGACGAGTACCACAAGTCGCAAAAAAAGTTTTGGTCAAAATTTCCAACTTTGAAAATTTTCGCTTCCGTTTGTCCGTAGGTCCGTTTGTCTTTTTCCGTGTAAGTCACGCTCGGAAGAGTGCAATTTTCTGACTTAATGATAGAACGATCTGTGTATTTTCAGCTGGTGAAGTTTGGTTTTTCTGAACGTATTATATCCCGAAAGTGAACCTTTTTGACAGTTTTTCACTGCCCAGCCCCAGCCCGGCATGCCACCTGGCCGGCCGGCCAAAAAGGTGGCTTAACCGCAATTTTGGCCAAAAATGGCCAATTTTGTGTCAGAGTTGCAGAGCTCAGGGAATAAGTTAGAGAGACGCGGCTTGTTGCATAACAAACTAGGGGATGGGTAGCGTGTCATAACGTTGGCCGATTTTTGATTTAGGTCCTGGACCGTTCAGGCGGCCGGCCTAAAGTTGGCCGGTCCAAATGGCCGTTTTTGGAAAAATTTCCATGGAAAAAATTGGAAAAAGTCCCTACTCCACAGAAATAAGTCAAAAATAGGCCTAAATATGCTGTTTTGTGCCATTTAGTGGGACGCATATAAGGGTTATCGGGGTCGCTGAACACGATGAGCATAGTCGCAGCGCGGTGCGGTGCTGCTATCGTGCTGCACTGTTATGCAGCAACCACAGAACGCTGGCTTTAGGCTTACTGTAAACGGTATAACATATTAAATTGGTTGTGTAGATAGCTCAGGCCATGACAATTGCCGTAGCTACATTGACACTATAGTTTTCATCTGGTTGCTCTGCAGTAGAGTGCTGCTGAAGCACAGCACGGCCTATAACTAGCTACAGACAGATATGTTGAAATCGTCCGAAATTTTGCATACTAGTGCGGCAGAGCATTGCAAATCGTGCCGTATAAGCTTTCTTCACCGACAGTAAAGTTTGCATCTTGTTGCGCTGCAGTAGAGTGCTGCTAATGTACAGCACGGCCTTATAACTAGCTGCAGATAAGTTGCAGTCGTCTGAAATTTTGCATACAAGTGCGGCAGAACATTGCAAATCGTGCCGTATGAGTTTCCTTCACCGACAGTAAAGTTTGCATCTGGTTGCGCTGCAGTAGAGTGCTGCTGAAGTACAGCACGGCCTATAACTAGCTACAGGTAAGTTGCAGTCGTCCGAAATTTTGCATACAAGTGCGGCAGAGCTTTTGCAAATCGTGCCGTATGAGTTTCCTTCACCGACAGTAAAGTTTGCATCTGGTTGCGCTGCCGTAGAGTGCTGCTGAAGTACAGTACGGCCTATAGATAGCTACAGATAAGTTGCAATCGTCCGAAATTATGCATACAAGTGCGGCAGAGCATTGCAAATCGTGCCGTATGAGTTTCCTTCACCGACAGTAAAGTTTGCATCTGGTTGCGCCGCAGTAGGGTGCTGCTGAAGTACAGCACGGCCTATAACTAGCTACAGGTAAGTTGCAATCACTAGCGTCGCCAGAAAAAAATTTCGGGTGGGGGGCAAGCCAAAATTTTTCAAACTTAACTGTGGCAGTTAAAAAGTGAACCGCAAGCGTTTTATTACGTTAACTTATTTTTCGGGCCTTAAATTAGCAATTTTTTGAGATGTAGAAAATTCAAAATGCCGCCGTTACATGGTTTGCGCAACTGACACCAGTTGGGGAGTCTGGGGGGCGGAGCCCCCCAGAAGTTGAAGAATTATTTAATTTTGCTGCCTGAAATGAATTTTTCTGAGCACATTTTCCTCCTGTAGGGTAAGGTTAGGTATATATATAAAAGTAATGTAGCATAATCAAAAGTAAATATATATATATAGAGTTTAATTTAAATAACAGAAAGCCTATTTGGAAATTTATCGGAAGGGAAGTGAATGAATGACAAATGCTAACTTCTATAACGTTATACAGTAGCCAAAATGTTTTTGCTATTTTCCAGAAAAAGTTGAAGAATTTTTTAATTTTACTGCCTGAAATGAATTTTTCTGAGCACATTTTTCCTCCTGTACGGTAAGGTTAGGTATATATATAAAAGTAATGTAGCATAATCAAAAGTAAATATATAGTTTAATTTAAATAACAGAAAGCCTATTTGGAAATTTATCCAACACTGAAATGGCTTGGATGAATAACGACACATAAACATTAATTTTGCAAAGCTGTACGTCAACGTTTTCTTCTCCACCGCTACATCCAAGTACATATTTAAGGCCACCATAAGTCAACAAAACGAAACCGAAGTCCAATCTAATGAAGAAACGAAAATGTGGAACTTACACATGTTGTGAAATCTTGAGAAAAATCACATTTGAAGTTATCATCGCAATCATCACATTAATTCAATATATTCCCAAGCCAATCAAATCGTTTATAAACACTGATGCTTATATGCCAACCGTAAACTGTATATATGTTTGCCATTTTAGTCGCGTCAATATAAGCCCAAGAGAAACGTAGCGGCTCATATTAGCCGTTTACATCTTGTCCTCTACTTATTTAGATGTTGGCTCATATTAAACATTTTAAATCTTGTCCTTGACACATTTAAATGTTGACCATCATAGCTCATATTAACTTTTTCATGCGACTGCAAGGAGCATTTTTCCTACTTGTAATACATTTGCGATTATGTAAATTGAAATGACATTTTAGAATTGGCTACGAAGAAGTATAATAATTAGCGTCGACGGCGCGAAAAATTTTTGGATTTTAGTTCTAAATTGTTTTAATTTTCATCAATTTCCAGGCTCAACGCAGTCTACAGCTGCTGTCTGCGTCCTAAATATTGCTTGATGGAAGATATTTCCAGGGGAGCAACCCGATTTCGGGAGGGGCATGCCCTCCTTGCCCCCCCTTGCTACGCGCCTTGTTGCAATCGTCCGAAATTTTGCACAGCACGGCCTATAGCTAGCTACAGAAAACTTCCAATCGTCTGAAAATCTGTAGGCAGGTGCAGAATAGCATTGGAAAACATGCCGTACAAGTCTCCTTTTTTGTCAGTGAAGTTTGCGCCTAATTGCGCTGCAGTAGATTGCTGCTGAAGTACAGCACGGCCTATAACTAGCTACAGGTAATTTGCAATCGTCCGAAATTTTGTATATATATATACAAGTGCGGAAGAGCATTGCAAATCGTGCCGTATGAGTTTCCTTCACTGACAGTAAAGTTTGCATCTGGTTGCGCTGCAGTAGGGTGCTATTTTTATGCTATATATACAGCAACTAGAACTATTGCCGCCATGGGTACTAGATGTTGGATTTGTGTCAAAATAGAGAAAAAGGAAGAAATTGGAACATTTCAAGCTGCTTTGTTCTGTACTTTTGGTTGAAAATTAATGATTGGCGGAATTTTTAAAGTTTCTTTTATGAAACTGACATTTTTACTTAAGGTTTACTGGGAACCTTAAAAATGAAATAGGACAAGAATAAAAATGCTCCGATGGAGCATGAAAAATGCAATATGGGTGACATTTGGTTGTAAGTGGACAGAGGACTAGGTTTTAAAAGTTAATATGGGAGAGGTAGGTTGTTAATGCCAGGAGGACTAGATTAAAAGTGCACTAATATGGACCAGCTTCGCTGAACAACCCATATTCGCGGTCCACTCATGCAACACTCCACATGACATGCGAGTAAGATCTACATTCTTCAGTTTTCAAAGCAAGCGGGACGATTTTGAAATATTAAAGCTTATTCCAAATAAACAATGCAGTTCTGGTAGAAAGGTGTTCAAGGTGTTTTTTCTACACTGTCAGCGCAGAATCTTGTATATATTAACTCGATGCGAAAAGCAGTTCACATTATGTACTTGTATTATTAAGTTGTACGACTACACAGGGTCATGCTGACAAATCGTACAATTTTCTGAATAACTGCTACGATTTTCTGAAGAACTGCCGATAGCAACAGCAGGCAGCAGGTGATAGAAACTCTGGGTAGTTTTCGCGAATATATATGGGTTGTTCAGCGAAGCTGGTCCATATTAGTGTGCTTTTAGCCTAGTCCTCCTGGCATTTACAACCTACCTCTCCCATATTAACGTTTTAAAACCTAGTCCTCTGTCCATTTACAACCTAATGTCACCCATATTGCATTTTTCATGCTCCATCGGAGCATTTTTATTCTTGTATATATAATATATAGGGTGTGTTCCCGGTAGTTTGAAGTCAATGTCTTATGATTTGTCCGAAAGATAGGTGAGCAGCACAATTTCGTCGTTCGACGATTCAGCCTTTATACATTAAGCTCGACGTTATACTGATTGTTTTAGCTCTGCTAGCGGGCGAATTATTGCGGCAAAAGATAATGCTAGCGTTCAGATTGATTTTGCCGAGGTTAGTTTGTTAGTTTGTATATATATATTACTGTGAGATCATTTTGCATGGTATTTTTTAGGGATTTTTCCCGGGGGGGGGGGGGCAAAGCTGGGCCTAAAACTGGTATCTTGGCGTATTTAGCACGTAGCAACCCAAAACATTCCTCAAAATGCCTGATTTAGGGTAAAGATTTTTGAAAATTTGCTTATTTTGGCAAGCATTTGGGCACCCAAAGATCTGGGGGAGGGCTAATATCCCGGGGGAGGCATATTCGGCGAAAAAGGTACAGTTTTGTTCGTGTTATTAGGAAGGCTTTAACAAATTTTGTATTATTTAGCCTTAGTAGTTTTCATAAAGAAGTACTGAACATACCTTTGTGCATAATTCATGCTACAGATTGATTCTAAGGCGTGAATAAATATGATCACTTGCAGACAAGGCAGTTTCGCTATATAGCTTGGTTGTAAAATCACTACGTAAATTTCGAAAAAACAGGAATTTTCATTATTTTGCGCAAACAATTTAATTTTTGTATCAAAACGTCTTGAAACTGGTAAGGGGTACAACGGAACTACTACCATTGAAACCGCGAATTCAAGTGCTACGGAACCCTGGAGTTAGAATTTTCGTTTAGGCCTTTGAATTAGGGTATTTTAGAATTATTTCCGAGGGCCTTACCTTTCATCTGCAGGAAACGCTGCAACGTGACGATTTTCCACTGTTTGCGTCAAAATAATAAGTTTTCACAAAATTTTTAGGGTCTAAATCAAAAATGTATACACTTCCAGCCAGTGGCGAATCCAGAGTTTTCTGATTTGTGGGGTACCAGACATTTTAAATTTTAATTATAAATTTCTTTCATATTTTGCATACTTTGAGTACGCGCATGGTCATTGGTCGTTGGTTCGACGTAGAATTAAATACATAACCATCGTTCTCTGAAATAGGAAAGCAGGAGGTCTGGGGGGTGCAGCCCTCCAGAAGTTGAGAAATTTTCTAATCCTAGACATGAAAGCAGTTTTTTCTGACAACTTTTGGGTTTTATATAAAGCATCAGCAAATGATAAAGAGAAAGCTAGCGTATTTGTGTGTATGTGTAGTAGAGGATCTTGAAGGAAATACGCAGAGTACGTTTGGGGGGCAAATCCACTTCTAAAATTTACTGCTCATTTCTAACGACGCAGTACAGTGGCGTAGCCAGACAAAAATTGGGGGGGCACATCCAAAAAATTTTAACAGCTATATACAGTATCCAGGTTTTTCAAAACAGTTATTCGCTTGTGCTACTTCAAATTTCTGTAAAAATTCGCTTATTGAAACGAAATGATGATATTAAAAAACTTCAATTTCTACAAACGTGGTTAGATTATAAGTGGAAAATGTTCGATCTTTAGTTAAAATAGGCGGGGGTCTGAGGGCGGTAAAATTTCTAAAATTTAAGCCATCTCGGCATAATTTTATCCTGAGGGTGCGCGGAGCGCCCCTCATAATATGAGCTATAGAGGCACTTTTAGTATTTTGTGATAAGCGGAATTTGTATTTTGGGAAAAGCATTGTAAGTGCATTTTGAAAAAAAGTATGCATATGCACAATAAAATGTCTCGAAAATTTTTGTTTTCTTTCCTTTTTCTCCCTACTTCTACTTAATTTGTTTGACTTTCGAAACCTGACGGGGGAAATGACAGTTTCTGATTCTGTGATCAAAGTTGTAGATCACATACTTGGCTGTAAAATGATTATAGTCGCTGGGCATAATTATACAGTTCTAGAACTTCAAATTTTTGTTTCTCGTTAAGTTACTACAGGACTTATGTTTGTCATCATTGCCGATGTATTTTCTAAAAATTTGAATGAAATCGTGCTGTAATTGCACTTTCTGCAACTAATACATACAATTGTATATATATACGTACAATATATAGAGGGAGTACGACCTTAAGATGCTGCCATATGGGATCTTGTGGAGGAGCTGCTTGTCTCAAAAATGCGACCGTCACGAATTTTGCTCAAATTGTACCCATTGGCACTGCAGGGTTTTTTGGTCGCCGAACTTTAGGCCAACTGGCCTGCACGACTCAAACTTTTTAGGCCATCACCCAAAAAGTTTAGGCCATCCAAATTTTGTTTTAGGCCATCGAAATTTTGTTAATTTTTAGGTTGCTCGTTATTGTACGCATTGTTAAAATTAATGTTATCATGTATTCATGCTTTATATATTCAAAATCGCTGTTAAACAACAAAAATAGCCATTGTCACACACCAGCAAAACTACGTTTTTTCCTGAAAATTTCAGAAACAGAACATTGAAAGTAGGGATGCACCGGGGTCAGGCTCCGGCCCCGGTGGTCAGGCCCCAGTCCCGACCTGGGCCAAAAATTAGCAAAATTTTGGAAATTTCTGACGACCAAAATTTTGAAAATTTGGAATCCAAGAAGTGTTGAAAATCGTTTATTTTCCCACCGATTTGAATGAAAACAACGATAGTAACGTTTGTGTATTATCAGAAAGTATTGCAAAATTTGAATTTTCAAGAAAATTTTTAAAAATTTTCTATTTGGACTCCCAATTTCTAGGCCCCGGTGCATCTCTACTTGAAAGCATAGAAATATATAATAGTGTACGACAGTATTAGTGAATTAATAAATTTTTAATGAAAATTAAAACGGGTAGGAGCATACAAGTATAGAGAACCAAAGAAAGAAGAAACGTAAACCAATAGAAATTAAGTTAAACTACTGAATAATTGCATTTCTTCGACTTCGATGAAATCTTCATAACAGTATATTTATGAAATTATAACTTAAATGTGAATTTATAAGTATAAATAGACAACTTAACTAGCTGGCGGTTGACGCAGTCCAGAAATACAAGTAAAACTATGAATTCGCGCCGACGGCGCGAAAAATTTTTAGAAAATTACTTAAAAATCAATAAAATTTAACTGTGTTTTCGTCGAAAAATTTAGACCACATGGCCTCAACGGCCAAAATGCTTTACGCCAGCGACTCATAAATTTAGGCAATGACCAATAGCTATGGCGTAAAAACCCTTGCCCATTGGTAGCCCCTGGACCTAGTGCCTTACGTAGTCGATTGAAATTGAGGATCGTTTTCATTCACGGATACAAAATTTGTCTGAAGCAAGTTGCAGTTCTTTTTCTAATTATAGTGAAAATACGCCGAAACTGAAACTTTCAATTTTTCGCTGTTTAACGAAACGCTAACTTTTGTTGGACGAGCACATTAATGCTATCGACGTTCTGATAAATCGGTGGATGTAAACCAAGACAGTAGTAGACCTACTTATGGAGAAATAGTGCTGAAACTAGTCATATAATGCTCAGGAGGTGCAAGAATGTTTGGAGTAGCCTACGCATTTCTTCTGTTTCCCTTCCAATTAAACTGGAGCACTAGACGGTGTTAAAGTAATCGTCTGTTTGCGCAATGTTAACCTCTGCGCTTCGTGATTTGTTTCTAATAGAACCGAACGGTCCTGCAAAAAGTAGAAGTTGGGCACTTTAGTTGTCTTGTCTGTCTTATTTAAATCCTGTTATTGGCTTGGGCGTATCCAGAAGGGCAATAACTAAATTATTCCTAAGGGCCACTCCCCGACAAATATTTTCCAAACTATTTCGGGTCTCTGATTTGCTAGAAATGGAGGATTAAACTCTACAGTTGTCATTTTCATTCAAATACACTAGTTTTATTTATCATTCAGATTAGCAGATTTTTAATCAGAATGGATCATTGTTTGAATTTCATTAATCCAGTCAGTTCTTTATAATGCCTGCGTCATTATCGATATTTCGTATTTGGCGAAACATGAGTGATTTTATAATACGGAATTTGTAGTTTTAATTTAGGTGGATCCTGAAACTGGTCGGTCAACTGGCAAAGTGAAACGATACGCAATTTGTGGGGCCATTCGGAGAATGGTATAGTTAATTATATTTTGTTCATTTGTTTTGAATGTGTAGATTGATTTAAGGATTTACAGTCGCATGCTATTCTTTAGTGGATGTGCTGAACTTGCTTGTGAGCTCAGTTGTCGGCTTACTGATACAGTTATGTTAGGCACGTTTGCCTGCTGATGAAGGGCTGTAGTTCGATGCCTGTCTGTGACAATTTTTTATATTCAATCCTGATTGATGCTGAAATTCACAGTACCCTGTCTTTTCTGCTGCAGCTTCAGTCCGAGTGCTTTTTCCTTGATCCGATAGTACGTATGCGGCTTAAACAATGATGCTCGCGAGAATTTTCAAGACAGTTATATAAATGTTCGTGACGAAACAACTTTATTCCTAAATTTCTTATGTGCATACAGTTGGGTGCGTAAAGAAAAATTTAGGAACGCGAGAATCGTAATCTGTTATCGTTTTCTGGCTTTTCCTTAACTTTCTTAGTTATGTGAGCGAGGTCGCTGTAGTCTCTTTGAACTGCATTGACGATATCACCAGGAAGTCAGTTGTACTCTCCCGCAGCAAACTTCTGGCATCGTCTGGGCAAGTCTAACTTTATATTTTTGTATCATTTTTAGGGTGAAAGTGATGACAGTCTTGTCCGATTGGCGAAACAAGATGGTCTGCTCCCGAAGTGCGTTTTTCTATTAGTTTTGTTAGTTAGCTTTATGTCGGGATTACATGTTTGGTGTTTTGCTATCCATTCATACGTATTGCCTATAATCTGGCAGAGGCTGACAATTTGGCAAACAAATAAGACATTAAACCAGGGCGCTTTGCGACAGATTCTTCTGAGGTTAGGACTAGGAGTATTCCTAAGACTGGCATAAATATCCACTTAGGAGGATTGCGATTCAAATCATTCTCCTAAGCCAGGAGTGCTGTCCGCCGTCCACCACTTCCGCATTTTCTCTTGAGTTTGGTGCAGCTGAATTTAGAAGCTTTTCTAACTTAGGACAATTCTTTGCAAAGCGATCCATTATTTAAATTTCAAAAAATATATTCAATCACTGACTAATAGGCGGATCCCTCAAGTTTATCGCACCCATTGGCTCAAGTATGTTTCGGCCCAGGCTTTGCCTTTGACAGCACGGCTGATGTTATTCCAATAAATTTTTGAGTATGAGCTTGGTATCAGTAAATGTAGATGTTTATTTTAATCTTTGATTTTAGAAACTATTGAATTTGGATTCGTTGAAGATTTTCGTGTTTGCAAACAATAGAAATGTTTGTTTTGTTTTTGTTTAATTTGTTGGAGTAAAATTTGATGTTGACCTAGGTTGAGTAGCTGAGTGCGAGTAGTTGCTAAAGTAGGAATATCTTTAAACTTGTTTTTTTGTTTGCATAAAATGCACGGATCTCGTCCGAAATATGCAATACAACATTTCAAGATTGGAATTATTGCAACCCTCGGAGAGCTCTCTAGTCCGTAACCTGCAGTGTTTGTCTGGACTGGAGTTCAGCATCCCGAATCGCAGCCTCCTTACACTCAGTGCACTATGGAAAGATATAATTTCAAAATTACCTAATGTTGAGAGTTCTAAACTGGTTTCATGTCAATGTTAAGCTCTGCCCCTCGTCGTTTGGTATCATTTAAACGTGTCTACAAAGTTTGTATTTGTTGCAAACTCACCAAACAGCCACAAATTTTGACCAAATTTTTGAAAAATTTAGATGCAAAAATAAAGTGGTCATTACAAGGTGTTCCTGAGATAATTTTGCTAAGTACGGTTTTTTTATTTTGTCTAGATATCGTTTCAGTGAGCAGAATTTGACCATTTTCTGCACATTTCTCCCAACATCGAAAAATCATTGCTTTGATTAGAGGCTGATGGAGCGGAAATTAAAAAAACCAACCCGACCAAATTATCTATGCAGAATATCTTTCAGATCCACCCACTGGTTGTGGAACAATCTTCGATCAAATATTTTCATCGCTGTTTGACAAAAACGTTATTCGATCAGAACTCTGCAGCTGTAAATGTAATTAACCCAGTTTGCAGCTTTTTAATTTCAGAAAAACTTACCAATATCTGTGGTCTCCACTGGTACCATTTCTGTCAAAAACCGGTTTTCACCAAGATCGCATCAAGACAACCACTTTCAAAAGTTCTCAAAAACGATAAGAGCTGGAGACTGCTTCGGTACGCCGGAAAGCAAAGTTGTAGAGCACTTAATAAGCTTTTAGATGACTAATGAAGGCACACACCTGTGCGTAACTTTCGCAAAGCTTAACCGATTTTGTTGATTTTGGTACCGTTGCATTTGAAACATTTCTGATCAATCGATCGATCAAGGAGAACCAAAACTTTTTTGTCTGCAATTTAGCTGAAAAGATGCATACAGGGGTTTTCTGGGTCGCTGAACATGAATATGAAAACCGTTTTTCGATCAAGCTTTCCTTTCGCTGGAAATAAGCTAAAGTTGTCAGCTTACGGTTTTAAGCTTAGATCTAGCAAATGGAAAGCTGGATCGAAAAACGGTTTCCAGATTCGTGTTCAGCGACCCAGAAAACCCCTGCATGCAACCGTTGAGCAAACTTGTAGACAAACATGTTTTGGTTGGTTCCCCTTGCCCCCTTGGAAAATTTTAAAATTTTGCTGCAGACCGATCAGAAATGTATTCACATGCATCCACCCCTAATTTGATCTAAATCGGTTAAGCTTTGCGAAAGTTACGCACAGGTGTGCGCCTGCCTTAGTGCCGCCGGTCGGTGTATTTTTCTACAGATAGTTCTAGGTTCGATTTTTTGTTTCTCACTGTACGTGTAAGCAGGGTTGCTAATTTACATGTGAAAAATTATTATTACATATCAATGTAAAAATAGGAGATTCTTCCGTATACGCAGTACGCACCTGTGTCTAAAATTCTCAAAACTTAACCGATTGAGCTCGAATTTGGTATGGGTGCATTTTAACAACGTTTTATGATTGATCTATGACAAAAAATTTAAAAGTTAAAAATTACGTTTTACGGGGGCACCAACGATGTAAGCTTAACTTTTTAGCTGGATCGAAAAATGGTTTTCAGATTCGTGTTCAGTGACCCTGAAAACCCCTCTGCCACTTTTCAGCGAAATCGGAGACCAAAAAGATTTTGGTTACACCTTAAAAAACTTAAAAATGCAATTTTTTTAAAATTTTAAATTTTTGTCACCGATCAGTCAAAAATGTGTTAAAATGCACCCATACCAGATTTCAGCTCAATCGGTTAAGTTTTGCGAATTTTAGACACAGGTGTCCGTATACTGAATAAGAATCATCTAAACATTGTGTAAAAAAAGTGAAAAAGTGTAAAAGATTTTCTCTCTGTACTACAGTAATGCTTGACACGTCATTCTGCTGTAAGAAAGGATGATTTGCTGGAGACACTAAGGCTATTATAGCTGGTCGTCTTATTTATTTGGATAATTAACCAAAAATTCTGTGAATTGTTCGGATCTGTATACAAAATTTTGTCCGGTTTGGACCAAAGCTAAGTGATCTATGCTCGTATCCGCTTCGAATAAAGTTTTTCCGGTCTTTTGCTCGGAATCGCGGATAAAACATATTCTTTTTGGCACAATAAATGTTTGTTTGGGAGGCTATTTTTGCTTTACCGGTGTCAAACAATCAAATAGCAAATAGCAATTCCAGTGCTGAACTTTGAAATTTGAGATTTCATGGATTATTATTTCAGCATCCGGTTAGTTCGGAACTTCGGAAGTCAAATTATTGTATAAAAAGTTATTTGGGCTATTCCTATCAAGCATCGAGCTCAAATTACTTCATATCTACTGTGATTTTTGAATGACAGCGTTTTAAAAATGGTTGATTTCTGTTTGTTTTGTCTATTGCAGACTAATTTCGACCCAACGAATCCAAAAATCTAATCAGCGAAACTTTATAATCAACCCATCTTGCTGTACTATTTTTGTAATCTAGACATCCGGTTACCGGACATGAACCGGATGTGACCAGTTGTTCAGAAATGCCTTGGGGCCAAGGATCAATATACTAGAGTGCAAATTAATTAGCATTTTCCGTCCGAATGAAGCGTTTTTATCGATTTAGTATCCGGTAACTAGATATAAACCGGATGTGATGGTTTATCGGAATCTCCTTCTCCAGGGGCCGATGTTATCAAGCATCTCAACCCGGGTTGAAACCTCAGCCTGGGTTGAGATAAGGGTTGAAAATTTCGACCCCATGTTATCAAAACCGGGTTGACTAAACCCGGGTTGAAATACTAGGGTTGAGGTTGGAATTGGGGTTGAGTTCCATCCAACCCAGTGTTATTATTGAATTTGGGTTGAAAATTTGGGTTGATTTTTGGGTTGAAACAGGTGAATCTCAACGCTGCTCAGTGAGGAGGGTTGAAATTTCAACCCGGGTTGAAATGAGGGTAAAGACCATCTTGCACAGTTTGATTAATTTTAATTACACGATAAGTTATTACACACATATATAACGTGCGCTTAATATACTATGTATACAATACAACCGTTATGAGAGCATAATAATTAGAAAGCATAGCTGATCTAATCTGTCTTTTAACAATTTTCATTGTTTTTGTAATCGCCGGATATTACTAATACTGACGATAAATGTGTTGTGGCGTAATAATTAATCGTAAATTTAAGCGCCCAAGGGAAAGGCCCGTGTATGCCTGCAACGGTGACACTCTTCAAACCATAGGCTGCATTATGGAATTGGGGTTGAAAACTGGGTCGAAACTGGGTTCAAATCGGGGTTGAAACAGGTCAACCCGAGTTAAGCTAACCCAACCCCAAAAAGTTTGATAACACTGGGTTGACCATCGGGGTTTAGCCAACCCCAAAATTTCAGAGTTGAACCCAAAAATGGGTTCAACCCGGGTTGAACTCAACCCGGTTTTGATAACATTGGCCCCAGGACTCTAAAAATATATACTTTATATAGGATACCTTCAATTGTTAGTTCAGGACAGGTGCTCACATCACAATTCGGTTCCAAGAGTTTTTGGCCAGACTTTAATAACTGCAATTGAGGGTGACTACAGTTGACAGAAATCGTAGTCGTTCTTTACTGAAGCTGTACTACACCAGAATAATTAAATTTTACAATAAAATCAATTACAATTCCACAACACTGCTTTAAAACTAGGAAACAGTTACAAAGTCTTCATCCAGAAGATTAGGCAAAATACACTGTTTAAATTTCTTTGTAGCTCGGGCTGCAGCAGTAGTAACAAAGTTGCTGCCATAAATAGTGAAAACGTGATCGTTCAGGACAAAGTGAAACACTGAACCAACTTTAGGCACAGCTGAAATAAAATAAGGAGTTAGCTTAGTAAGTTTTAATTTCTTGTTTGGATTAATTGCATTTAAAGGATTTTAACTCGGATTAGGTGCCTTCTTGTGAGACAACATACAGCATATTACTACTACCAAGAGTTTATAATACCAAGAGTTATGGTGATTTCATAGTCCTAGTCGCCTCTAGACGCGCGTAGACGCACGTCGACGTGCGTAGGCGCGCGCCGAAGCGCGTCAACGCGCTACACCGCCATATTACATTTGGAGGCGTCGACGCGCGTCGACGCCTCCAAACGTGACATCACGCCCTGGTGCTATGCTACCACTGGAAGCGTCGACGCGCGCGTCAACGCGCCCATTTGTAGCATGCCAGTTTACGCGCATCGACGCACGTCGATGCGCGTTGATGCGCGCAATATGATATTGACGTTTGTAGACGCGCGTCGACGCGCGTACGCCTGCGTTAGCGACTATGAAGGCACCTTAATGGTAATTTCATAGTCCTAGTCGCCTCTAGACGCGCGTAGACGCACGTCGACGTGCGTAGGCGCGCGTCGAAGCGCGTCAACGCGCTGCACTGCCATGTTACATTCGGAGGCGTCGACGCGCGTTGACGCACGTAGACGGGCGTCGACGCCTCCAAACGTGACTTCACGCCCTGGTGCTAGGCTACCACTGGAAGCATCGACGCGCGTGGACGTGCGTCGACGCGCGTCAACGCGCCCATTTGTAGCATGCCAGTTTACGCGCATCGACGCAAGTCGACGCGCGTTGATGCGCGCAAAATGATATTGACGTTTGTAGACGCGCGTAGGCGCGCGTCGACGTGCTGCGTTCTGACTATGAAGGCACCTTCAGACACTCAGCTCTTCCCAATAGAATAAGCTTGCAAGACGCTCGAAACATTAAGGCCGAAATCCCGGGAGGGGGGGCTTCTCAGCGTGTAAGCATACAACGCTGACATTTTTTAAAAACGGGCGTTTTCGACAAATTATATACTATAACTCGAGCTAGGAAAATCGTACAGCAATAATTTTTTATATCATTATGTTGCGTAGAACGAGATCTTTTTAACGATATAAAAATTATATAGTTGGTTTAGGCAATCCCTCATTAATCCAGTAACAACGTAAGGCATTTCTAAGAAATGATAAAATTCTGAGAATTTTCGTGGCAAGGATGCTTTATTGCCGGTTTTGTAAGAGATAACCTAAACCGAACTCTATAATTTTTATATCGTTAAAAAGATCTTGTTCTGCATTACATAATGATATAAAAATTATTGCTGTACGCTTTTCCTAGCTCAAGTTATAGTATTTAATTTGTCGAAAACACCCTTTTTCAAAAAATGTCTTAGTTATCAGCTGGCAGACATCATCTGTACCTGCAATAACGGTTGAACCACCCCCCCCCACAGCCACAAATCGTCCACTTTCATCAGTCAGAATTTCATTAGTCCGAAATTTAAATTTTGAAATAATATAAATTGAACATTGAACATTGTCAGAATTTCAAGAATTTCGTAAGTCAGAATTTTACTTTCATAGTTTTTTCAAAATTAACAATCCATGGTTGCACAATCTTAGGACTTTCAGGGTAGAGTAGTGCAGAGTTAAAATTTAAGTAATTCATGTATTAACTCCAGTCAAGCTTGACTTTTACCTCTTTAAACTCTTTCGTAAGAAGGATCGAGTTAAATTTAACTCGTTTTGCTCCTATTACTCTGTCGCGAAAAGAACCTTGGGATGATTTTCGTCATACCATGAGTCCATAATTATTCCTTTATTTTATAGAAGAAGAGTAAGCCACTAGAAGGCTTCTCTTCTTGGCATTGCGTAACGGTGCTCCAATCACAATACGCGAATTTTCACCCGTTTGGTGGGAGGGAGTAGCAAAAACAGGTCCCCGTTTAGTGCGGGATATGCAAAAGGGGTCCCTGTTTGGTGGGGGGATAGGCAGAAGAGGGTCCCCGTTTGGGGGGGGGGTCGCCAAGTCAGGCTAAGATTGACTGAAACTGATTGGATGTTGGCGACCCCCCAAACGGGGACCTCTGTGATAACCCCCCCCACCAAACAGGGACCCCTTTTGCCTACCCCCCACCAAACGGGGACCTCTCTTTGCTACCCCCCCCCCCCCCCACCAAACGGGGACCGCTTTTCTGCTACCCTCCCTCCCCAACCAAACGGGGGAAGATTCGCGTATTGTGGTCGGAGCACCGTTACGCAATGCCAAGAGAGAAGCCCTCTAGTGGCTTACTCTTATATAATATAGTGCAATTATGCACTCTTGGTCATACTGATCTTTTTAGGATTTCAATGAAACAGCATATCCGTCATTTCTCGTTCGGACGACGGCAAAGAAAGGGCGAACCCAACTCAGTCGTGGAGAACCGTCTTGAAAAGAGATCTTCCTTGTTGTTAACTGATAGGAGAGACACACTCATATGTTCGTGTTTATAAAATTATGATCATAACCAGCCATCTTGCTAGACTTTGCGCCAGGAAAACAACTGTTTTCATAAACTTCTGACAAGAGAAGTTATCATGAAATTCTGACATATGAAATTCTGACTAGTGAAGATAAACCTCACAACAGAGTACATACCTTCACTTCAAATATTTTTGCCCGCTACGCTACGCTTGTGTGCTGTAACAAGTGTAGCTCCAAGCAGGCACAAGAGAAGAGAGTAGTAATGCTTGAGAGCTTCGACACGTTCTGACAAGAGAAATTCTAATGAAATTCTGACTTATGAAATTCTGACTAATGAAAGTTCAATTAATATTATTCCAAAACGTAGTGAGAGTGAGACAATCATGTACTGGGTGTGGGTACTCAGTTGTGGGGGGTCAGCCGCTATTGTGCAGATGATCTCTGCCAGCTGATAACTAAGAGTGTGGGCTTGTCACGCTCTTAGTTATTATGTACTCTTGCTATTTATTACCAAGAGAGTACCTACAAGTTACAAAGCTTGAGAGACTCAAGTGATAAACCGAATAGATCACGTACAAACCTTTCTTCAATTTAGAACGACAGTTCAAGAATTCCCCGTTGTGAAAGTTTTGACCGAGAAAATCTTAAGTATCATCACTTTACAACAATGTGCACACTTTAAAGTGGCAGCTGTCAGTGTTGCATAAGACCAAAATCATCGCAGAACGTAATGTGCTTTTCCACTTCACTTACTGAGTAGTCTATCGTCAGTGCTCACAAGCTGAAATGTATTTCTGGTCTCTCGAACCACAATCCCCCAGAGGCCAACCTGAGTCTGATTCAAGGCCTTCGTCACATGCAAAATGCAACCATGAAAATCAGATTTCAAGACTCTTACGTCCCTAAAATACAGTACACACATATTTCATAGAAACAAGCAAAGAAAAAGAAATTGATAAACTGAACAAAACTGAGCTAACGTCTTCATGCCTGCCAGTGCCAATGATTAAAACTATGGTAAAGATGGCATTACAAAAAATGCAGCAGTTTTTCGCGGACTTCTAGAAGCCACCTACATTGCAAGCCAGACATCCAATTTTCAGTTTATAGAGTATGATTCTCACTTGTATGGAGGAGTCAGGGAACTCTTCATGTACTGTTTCCATAGTTCGTGAAGTGGAATCAATTTATCATTTCTAAAACAATCCAGTAGCCATTACATTGCAACGATCGTGATAGTTCCCATATAATTGTAGAAATCAAAATTTTACTATGATTTTCCTCACGTTTCCTTTAAAATAAACCACCTATTTAGTTAACTACATGTAACGCTTTTATGATGTTTAGGTATTAAGCATACTACTACTACTACACTAATAATTACCAATAGGCAGTAGTATAAATTTGCAAACGGACAAACTACATAAAAGCAAAAGTACATAATACATAAGAGTATGACAGCTGGCATACTCTATGTATTATCAGCTAGACACATCCTCTGCACGCTAACGGCTGACCCCGCCGTAAATTGGATCCCAGTGACCGCCCCGCAAATTGGTACCCAGTCGAAACGGGGGTACGCTCAGTCGCTCTATGCTTGTGTGCTAAAGCTGGAAACGCTTTAGAACACATGCATAGCGGCCAAATTTTTTGAAGTGAAGGGTCAAATTTGTGGTGGAGGGGTTAGCCGTTAGCGTGCAGAGGATGTGTCACGCTTATAAGTTATAATACATAGAGTATGACAGCTGTCATACTCTTATGTATTATGTACTCTTGATAAAGGAAACATTGTTTACTATGTCTTCCTATTTGTCAGTAATTTCTTCCTATCAAAACCTCAATTTCGCTTCCCTCCTCCCGCCACGATCATAATAAGAACAAGCTGAGTAAATTACTTGAAATCACACTGTTTCAAATCATGGTACCGCCGGATCACATTCTGCAGTTTATCCTTCGGCTTTTTCGTCTTCTTTATGGTACTGTCCAACACATAGGCATTAAAAGCCATTATCCTGGCTAAAACACTGTTAAACATAATACACCTTACCATTGCCTAACATAGTCTAATTACGAGCGTGCAGTGAACATTTGGGGAAGCTACTAATCTAACAATCTCAACATTTACTCCAGGAAAATTGAAAGAAAGGTGGCACTACTCCTAACTGGATCACCACAACTGCCAAAAATTCAAACTACATGGCATTATCAAAATTCTGCAATTCAAAAATTAGGAAAGCTGAAAGCGGCCGTTGGAGTAAGCAATTAAAGGCTTAAGAGCTGGCAATGGAGCAACAGTCCAGTCATTCCCGTTCGGACCCCAACGGTTTCCCACATCACACATAGCTTCTGACAACTCAAGGATCACAACAACTAAGGGTCCAAAGTCCTGTTGCCCATA
>JASAND010000689.1:0-25867 GCA_030248195.1 Trissonchulus latispiculum | reverse complement strand
CTATACAATTTTGCTGCAAATAGAAAAAGAACTACGAAATAGTAATTATTTTTGAAAAATATGGAAAAGCTAGTGACTTAAAAAATAATATTTATGAGAAATGAATAATAATAATCGAGGAATAATTATATTTTATGCGAAATTCATACTCCTTCTGCTAAATTTCTAAATTTCTGCTTCTGCTAAAACTTCTATTTGAACTTAAATTTATAAATATCGTTGTGTAAAAATGTTAAGGACAAATTAGAAAAGTTAGAATTTACAATGCAAAGATGTTTGTAAACAGTTTTTATAATAAACGATTTATTTTTATAATAATAATCGATATTTATAATATCGATTATTATTATTCATTTCTCATAAACATTTTTTAAGTCACTAGTTTTTCCATATTTTTCAAAAATAATTACTATTATTTCGTAGTTCTTTTTCTATTTGCAGCAAAATTGTATAGACTAAAAACCGTTAAGTTTGTGGAAAAATTAGCTGTTTGACATTTTCCATTTGAAATTTGAAAATTCATTCAAATTCATAAATATCGTTGTGTAAAAATAATACACTGGGAAGTATACAGCTACTTTTCACAAATTTCTTAGGAAAAATTTTATTTTAAACAGTATTACGCAAATTTTGTTGCGTAAACCTAGTTTTACGCAACAGCTTTGCGTAAAGAAGGTTTCTGAACAGAAACCATTTTCAGTCACAAAGTTTACTGTTCCTAAACATATGGGTAGTCCTGTTTTCCGCGGAACTTCAAATATGCAAATAAGGCATATGCAAATTAGTTCACTAAGTATAATACATTCACTCGCCTAACAGCAATTAGTTAGTTCAAATACGATGGCGGGTAACCTCAGGAACAGTAAACTTTGTGACTGAAAATGGTTTCTGTTCAGAAACCTTCTTTTCAAGTCACTGCAGTTTACTGTTCCTAAACATATGGGTGTTTAACCAATACCCACCATTGAGGCAGAGAAAGTCAGAATTCACTAGTTTATTAACGGGTTAACAAAACACTGAACAGTTAGAAACTGTTAATAACAAAAAATAACAGAAGCCGGTGACACGTTCATTTCAATCGCCTTCAGCAATTGCGTCACCAATGTCCACCTGTGCACTGGTTGAAGCTGCATCCAAGAGGGCATCCTGAACCAACTGATCATAGCAAGGGATTCTGTAATGTAAAAAGAAAGTATCAGCGCAAGACCAACATGCAGATCTAAGAATATTTTCTAAAGAAACACCCTTATGAAAAGCGTGAGTCGTGGCTACAGAGCGCACAGTGTGGGCGTTAGCTGGAGCTTTGTCTGTACCAGGGGTCAATTTCATAAAAACTTGCGGATTTGCAAGTGCGAGCTTGCGAGTACTCGCACTTGAAACGCAAGTGCGGATTACAAGTGTTTCATAAAACCTTTCCGCAAACTTGCAGAGATTAGCTAAGCAAGTTGCGGAACTTGACCCACTAGCAACGCATGTGCGAGTACTTGCAGTGCAAGTGCGAGTAGAAGCAAAATTGACCATAATTCTTTAAAAAATCATAACTTTTTCAAAACAACTTAAAATTTACTGAAATTTTCACAACGTGTGCAAAACCTTAAAAAAGTACTTACTTAAAATAGTTAAAAAAAACCCGACAAAAATCAACAAGATTATACATTTTTATAAAAAACAACTTATAAAAATCTACTACACGATTTACTCCCCCACCCACAACAAGCAAGTGAGTGTTCCAGCGGGTTTTATGAAACACTTACTTGCTGCTTGTGTTCAAACGAACTCGCAACTTGCAGCCTACGTGACTCGCAATTCAAGTGCAAGTGCGGATTCCGCACTTGACCCTTTATACAACACTTGCAGCTTGCAAATCCGCAACTTGCAGCTGCGAGTTGCGGAATCCGCAACTTGCAACCTTTTATGAAATTGGCCCCAGGTGGCGCCGCTTCCCGCAAGACGTTACATAACCAGCGAGCAATTGTAGAAGCAGCAGCAGAGGAGAACGGTGCACGTAAGGTTACCAACAGGGTCTGGCGTGTACTCGCTGTAGCATTGCGGTGCTGCGCTGTTGCTGCGAGGTACGCCATAACATGCTGATAGGGATCGAGCAAAGGCTTATCTTTATGTCGATACAAGGTAAAAGTATTTTTAAGGTTGAGGTTTCCCGGTCGAGCCCCTTTGGGCAGTTGTTGGAGAACAAACACTAACTTGTCAGAGTGGACTTGCAGATCAGGTGCAGTGGCTGGCAATTTAGCTAACAGCTCTGTCCGCCCAGCCAGAAGAAGTGCGACGAGCATTGCCGTTTTGTAGGCAAGACGTGTAGCACTAAGAGTCGAAACAGGTCCCCAACTTTCAAGTAAGGAGAGAACGTGTTGGACACGCCACTCTGGGTAAAGCTTTTGCTGAGGAGGCCGGTTCTGGAATGCTGCCTGAAGAAAGTTGCGGACCAGGGGTTCCTGCGACAGAGGACGACGACCGTCGTGCTGAAAGTGGTGGCCTAAAGCCGCGACCGCAAGTGTAAGAGTGCGCCAGGCGAGTCCTTTCTGGAACTTAGAGTAAAGAAATTCTGTCAGTTTTGTAACGTCATAATTATATGGGTCGAGGTCTTGTGTGGAAGACCATGAGGCCCACTCTGCCCAAATAGCATTATAACGTTCATGAGTCGAGGGCTTTTTTGCGTCATGCAGGAATGTAAGCAAATCAGATGACAAGTGCTTACCTGACAAGAAGTGGGAGAAACCAGGCAAACCCACAGACGCCAGCGGGAGGTCGGATCGATCAGAGGGCCGTTTGGACTGGACTGATGAATGTGCTCTGCAAAAGAAAGCATTCTATATGAAACAAGACGTTGCTGAATTTGTGGAAACCAAGGCTGTGATTGCCAATATGGGCATACAAGGATCAGTGGGCGTCCTTGACTGTGAGCCTGAGCTAAAACTCTGGACACCAAACAAATAGGAGGAAAAGCGTAGAGGAGGTCGTAAGCTGCCCAACTGTGTGAAAAGGCATCTGTACCGACACTATGAGCTGAAGGAGCAAAGGAGAAGAAGGTCGTGACAAGGCAGTCGTCCTCAGATGCGAAAAGGTCAACATCTGGGTGGCCAAATTCGCTGAAGACTAGAGCACGTGCCCGACTGCCTAGAGTCCAGTTCACAGACGATAGATAGCCCCGCGACAGCCTGTCGGCATCAACATTTTCCGTTGACGACAGGTACGAGAAACGAGGGTGGATCTGTAGTTCTAACAGCAAAAGCCAAATGTGTACTGCCCAACGGGATAGGCTACGGGAACGAACCGAGCCCCGTTTAACCGAGGCGGGAACGGCGGCTTGATTATCAAGAGAAAAATGCAGAGCGCGGCCCCGGGCCCGACGCTGAAATTGAGGAGAGGAAAGAACATTAAATAACGCTTTAAGTTCCAGTGTATTGATGTCAGCAGCCCTTAGTGTACGTGGCCAGGTGCCCGCGAGGGTGAGATCGCCATAAATAGCGCCCCAACCGAATAAAGAAGCATCGGAAAAAACATAGCCATCAACTGACGGCTGATGTAACGAAGTGCACATACCTGGTATGAGAATCGGCCATTGAGCCAGCTCCTGACGAACTGATCGTGGCAGGAGAACCTTCTTGCCATAGCTCATCGATGACCGGCGAACAGGTAGAGAGCGGTTGAGGAAAAGCTGAAGGCGTCTATAATACAAAAAAGCATTTGGAAACGCCAACAAGCAACTAGAAAAACCGCTAAGAAGGCTAGCTAGCTGCCGCAATGATACGAGCTCAGTGTTCAAAATTGCGTCCAGCTGTCGAGTAAGCCTAGTTTGACGATCAGCAGAGACTGACACTGTGAGAGTGAGGGCGTTCCACGTGTACCCCAGGTAATTTCGGATTTGGCTAGGCGTAACTTCGGACTTGCTGAGATTAATGATAAAACCTAAATAAAGGAGCAAACGCATGGTTCGAAAACAATGCAATTTGCAAATGTGAGAGGACTGAGCTAAGATCAAGATATCGTCTAAATAAATTACAATGCGAATTCCCTGACCTCTAAGATAGGCCGTAACTACTTTAAGCAGTTTAGTAAACACTCGAGGAGCAGAGCTCAGTCCAAAAGGAAGAGCTTGATAACAGTAGTACTTGTTCTCAAAGAGAAAAGCTAGATACGGCTGATGCGAGGCAGAAATAGGGATGTGAGGATAAGCATCTTTTATGTCAATTGAACAAAACCAATCATTTTGTTGAATGAGATAGCGCAAAGCCTGAGGCGTTTCCATTTTAAATTTGCGATATCGAACAGATTCATTGAGAGGGCGCAAATTTGTCACAACGCGCTTATCACCCGTCTTTTTAGGAATGACAAAAATTGAAGAGGTGTGTTTTACCTGATCTGCAGGTATGCGTCGCACACATTGTTTTTCCAGCAAAGAAGCAAGTTCCAGTGCAAACGCATTACGATCACCTGCCGCCCGAAAGGTAGTTGCGCAGTGGAGCCGAATGGGAGGCGGGTGAGTGAACTCAATAAGGTACCCCCGTACAATGGACAGAATTAATGGACTTTGGGTGACCTGTTGCCAGCGGGGGAAAAAGTGCCGCAGGCGCGCCCCGACTGGGAACACCCCTACTTGGGCCGTTACTGAATTGTTACCTTTATTTTGCAACAGCACGTTCAAAGCTACAAAGGAACTGTGTAAAACATCAACTAGAACAGTAGTGAGACTTACCGAAGAAACGGGCTCAACCGGCTGACGGAAAGAAGCATTACTGTGATGGCTGCTGCTGTGCTGGGCAGAGCGGCGGAACGCCCCACGACCGCCACGTCATCTGCCAAACGCTCGCTGCCCGAAACGGCCGGGTCCACTGTGGCGATATCGTCCCCGGCTCTAAAAGTCAACGGTAAAATAGAGTGAGAATTAACGACAGAACGAGAAGCATCAACAGAGTGAGAATTTTTGTGTGACACTACAGAAGAACAGTTAAAGGTAACTACCTTGTTACTGGGTCGGTGCTTGTCCCTGGTCGAAGTTTCGTCAAGATGTTCTCGACGGCGCATTTCACTCTTGGTAAGACTGCTGAGCTGTGGGCCAAACAAGCTTCCAAGCTTAGCCCCCTCCAGTGCCTCCTTCGCTGATAAGCGCCGCCGAACACTGCGTCCCAAAGTCCCCAAGGCGTCATTGGCACGCCGCAAAGAAATGCGACGGGACGCTGAAGCAAGGAGATGAAGTACAGCATCAAGCTGCTCCGTGCAGCGTGCGGCATCGAACTGAACGGCTTGAGAGTGACGCCTGGAGTGGCCCACATTCTTCGGGCGAGTCTTGCGCACCCTGTGGGCGGCAGCTCCCAAATAGGCCGCCACTCCACGAGAGGCCGTGATAATATCCTTCTGGATGGCCAGCAGACGTGCCTCCTCGCTTCGTCGCTCTGCCGACAACAGATGAGCGTGGCTTTGGTCCATGACCGGCGGCTGGAAAACCGAGGGGTTATTGTCGGAGACCAGCTTGTCGTAGAGTGCGTCGTCGGCTTTGAGTGGCTCCTGAAGTTACGCCATCCACCGGTCACGAGCCCAGGAGCGGATACGCAAGGTAGGCCGTGCCGCAGAACTTGGACCCACCAATGCATCCAAAGGCGAGGAGTGAACAACCGTCGGCAAAGGGTTGTCCCGTCCTGCGTAGCGGGGCACCTGCCCCCGATCACCGGCACGCCTGTGCCCTGTAGTCGAGCGAGCAGAACTCGCAAGAGAAGGCGATCGTGATCCGCTACTGGGAGCGCGGTCCTCTCGGTCACTAGATACAGCTGGAGAACTGACCGGAGAAGTCGAGCGCGAGGCTCGGCGCTTTCGTCGATCCGATCGACCTGACCGCTCAGCCGATGAGCGAGTACGGTCTGTACCAACTGAACCAGACCGGCTAGCTCCCGAAGGAGATCTGGAGCCGCTGGAAGCCGAAGACCGAGAGCGTGATCTACTTGACGGTGACCGAGCAGCGTTCTCTGCCTCATGATAAGAGCGTGGCATTGTAAAGCCACTAGCAATGCACGCGGAAAACAAAACAACTAATTGCTGTTAGGCGAGTGAATGTATTATACTTAGTGAACGTGAAAGTGAAAGAGCATATGCCTTATTTGCATATTTGAAGTTCCGCGGAAAACAGGACTACCCATATGTTTAGGAACAGTAAACTGCAGTAACTTGAAAACCTAGTTTTACGCAAAAACTAGTTTTAAGCACGACATATATATATATATATATATATATATATATATATATATATATATATATATATATATATATATATATAGAGAGAGAGAGAGAGAGAGAGAGAGAGAGAGACAGATAGATAGATAGATATGCTAGCTTTAAATATACCTTTATACCTGTTAGTTTTGAATTAGATTGATAAAGTAAGCTACTAAAAACTTAAAAATAATTAAGAAAGAAAGAAAAAGAATAACAGTAACGTTCTTAACATTTTAACTTTCTATTAAATTAATAGAAAAAAGAATCTGTAACAGTTTAACAACAGATTTATAAATTTATATAGCATTTATATATTATGTATATATACATTCATTTACATATTTACAACAAAAATTTCAGAAATTCAACGAAATAAATCATTTTACGATTTCCCTGAAAATGTTACGGATTCTGTGAAATCCCTGCCATTTTCAGGGATTTCGCTAAATCCCTGATTTCACAATATCTCGTTGACACTTCTTCAAATTGTGAACAAAGTAACGAACCATTCAATAAATAAACGGAAGAAAGACTCCTTGTACAGGTCTTCAATGAAGCTCCATTCTTTTACTTTCGACCGCCAATGCTTTGAACTCACGAGGTTATATTATGTAGATTATCACAACCTGTTAGTTAATTAGATCTTTTTGCTTTCCTCATTCACAACTACTGGTCGGGTAAAGGACAAATCTTCCTAGGCAGATTTGCGTCGGTCAGTCTTTTCTAAGCCAACGGAGCTATACTTAGATTTCAGAACGATGTATAATACGAAAACCTTTTTAGTTCCTGACACTGACTCCTACATGATTAGTAACACCAAGAGTACATAATAACTAAGAGTGTGACAAGCGTCAAGCTGTTGGTCTTGGTAATACTCTCAGAAAAACTGGGCAGCGACAGCGCACCATTGGCAGGCTGTTTCGCAGTACATTTGTTCGTATTTCATTTGCTCGAATGTCATTTGGCCTAAAAACAAAAGCTGATTCATTTATTACTTACATTCATGCGTTTCCAGCATTGCTTTCATTCAAGACTGTTGAATTATGAAATAATTCCAGACAAGATTGTCAGTCACTATTTCAGTCATTCACAAACTTTCATACTTAAATCAACGACGCAGAAATGATTCTGTTTTAGACTTTTATGAGTCAACTTTTGTCACGTCTCATTTCCTGTTGCTAAGCCCTTAAAGTTTTGACAAACTTTTGTTGCATGGAATTTTTCCGACCGTACCCTATGCTGACTAACAGCGAGCGAGATAGATAATGTCACTACAGCACAAGAGACCCGAAAAAAACTCCAGCGCGGGTGGAGATCGAACCTACAACCTAGGTCTTAACCGGTTTCGTTCGACTGATTTCTCACATGAGCAGATTTCTGAATATATATAAAAAATAGCCTAAAAGTTTATTTCCGCTGGATATATACTAAATTACAGCTTTAGTAATTAGTTACCACTTATTCCATTATTGTTACCTGCCATACAGCAGCATCGCAAGAAAGATCAAAATTACTACAATAACAGTACATATATAATTAAGACTAAAACGTTACAAGATTGGTTGCTTCTACAAAAAGTTAGCTATGGGGAAGCCGATACTGGTCGTCACCGGTGTAATAAATTTTCCGTATGTATAATAATCTGAAGTATATATAATAATGTATATACTAAATATAATATAATATAATATAATATAATATAATATAATATAATATATAATATAATATAATATAATATAATATAATATAATATAATATAATATAATATAATATAATATAATATAATATAATATAATATAATATAATATAATATAATATAATATAATATAATATAATGAAGTGTTAATGTTTTTGCGGTCAGTGCAGTGTCATTTGTCTCAAACACCGCACATTTCTGAATGTTTTATTCAGAAAAAAAAAAAAAAAAAAAAAAAAAAAAAAAAAAAAAAAAAGTATTAAAAATTTTAAATATATTAAAAACAAAAAAAAAATAAAAAAAAAAAAAAAACCAAAAATAAAAAAAAAAAAGAAGAGTGGGTCAGGCAGTGTCATTCAACTAATGTTTGGTCAGAAAATCAAAAAAGATCATAAATAATGAAGTCAAGTTTATGTGAATCTGGTAATTAATGGAATGAATTTCTATGAAGTTCCAGAACATTTAGCCTAATTGCTCTTTCATTTCTAGTGTTCAGACATGTCTTCAATTTTTTGTAGTTGCAAAATAATCATTTTTTCAGCATTCTGCGAATGTGCCTGAGAAAATTTTACTTTAATACTTTTATCTCAGTAAGTTGCTAAATCCTAAGAATGTTTCCAAGTCGGCAGGAACTACAATTTGGAATCATGAAAGTTCAGAAAATTCCTCAAAGCACTTTGTTTATGCAAGCTTTTTTCAATATTCTGTGGTGCAGTCTGACAATACAGATTTTAACATTTCAGGTGTAGGCCAAATTGTAAGATTTTTCTCTCATTAAATAAGTCCTTCCTACATAATTAGGCTGTTTCGCCAAACAAGGAACTTCAAAATTCATAATGTTGCCCGCCCCAAGCCTTCATTTCTGCCACGCATTCATAATTAACAGTAAGGTACAAGGGTTTTTCTGTATTCTCTGATTCTGACAAAACCCATTTTAGGATTTTTCTCTCATTAAATAGACAAGTCGTTGTAACAATGTTCTGCTAGGTAACAGACACAAGGAACAGAACTAGAGAGAGAGGTTGTACCTTTAATCTGACTATTAATCTTTAACTTCCTAAAAAAACTTTACTGAGTTTGACAGTTTTTTATCTTATGTCGGCTCGTCTCCCTTATTTGTTTACTGCTAAAAAGAGTAGACAGAAAGGATTTTCCCTTTCTGAAACCGACTTTTCGTGCTTAGGTAGGTATTACAAAGCTTGCTGCTAATCTCAAGCCCAGTGCAAACAATAATAAGATCTGGATTTTTAGAGGCTCTAAGAGCTTTTACAGAGTTAAGAGTTAAACGGAGCTAGGGGAGTTAAATTTAATGTAAGAGTCAATCAAGTTAACTTTAACTCAACCCAGCTTTACTGTGTGCTTTAGTGTTGTTTGGTTTCTAAAGCTAACATTATCAGCTGCACCTGTGCGGCATAATTTGCACACCTGGGTGTAGAGAGGTGTGTGGGGGTGTGATAAAATCTATGTATCTTTTTCTATGTCATGAGGCTATGCCCAGTGGGCTAGGTTGTACCGTTAAGCACTATCAACTTCTATTTTTTTTCCTTTAGCATAAACTAAATATAAACTGAGGGTTTGTCTGAACAAGTTTCCATCAGTCACTGTCAAAAGCTAATGCTAAAAGGCGGATAGCGCGGCCGGATAAGCATGAGCTAGTTAGTTAGAATATTTATTTGAACGGGCATTTGTAAATAACTTTATTTGGTTTGATTTTGTATTCGTAGCAATTGTGTGCAGCTTATGGCACCTCTTACCATCGTCACAATTGTGTCTACCTAACAAAAAGTTTCGTGCTTGATCTGACAAAGACAACGCTAAACACGAAATATGCAAACGTAAAGGCAAAAGTGCATAATTGCACTATATATAAGAAGATCTATAGCTGCTATATATAGTCTTATCACTAGATATTCTTATATCAAGAAAGAGTACATAAATAAGAGTATGACAAGCGCCACACTCTATGCAGTCAGAGCCAAAACTATGCTATGTTCGCTATCGGCTTACCCCCTCCCCAAATTGACCCCCTCTCACTCCGCCCCTATATGGGTACAGGGTCCAAACGGGGGTACGCTCACTCGCTCTATGTTTATGTGCTTAAGCTCAAAAACACAAGCAGTACGTAAGACTAATTTGTGTCTGTTTCGAACTTTAGAACATAAACATAGCGGGCGAATTTGCTTAGTTCACTGGGGTCCAATTTGGGGAGGGGGTAGGCCGTTAGCGAACACAGCATAGTTTTGGCTCTGATAAGTGATAAGAGAGAGCTTGCCAGTTGTCACACTCTTATACTATGTACTCTTGCACTTGCTTATATGTAGTGCAGTTATGCACTCTTGGTAAAGGCGTTCGTTAAATTAATAGATAATCCCGCTTTATTAGTCTGAACACGACCCAATCAAAGATTTGATGTCCTAAAGTAAACCCCGAAAATTCATATATATTGCTATATATTCATACACATTTATATATTAGCTAAACTTCTATTTCTTTTCCCTAAAATTCCGACGTGGCTGTATTTATTACAACGTACAGCTTCAGCTTGCTCATTTCCTCAACATTTTACCACTTGTGGCTGTGGGCAAAGATCTTAATCATCCAGATAAAACCGTGCGTCACAAAACAAATATTTGAAGTTTAAGTTAAAATCATCTTCTGGAAATTTTTACCAGTTACTTTTCCCCCGTGGTAATATTGTCTGAAAGTTTTTGTCCGGACAAAACTGTCACATCTCATCATCATTTTGACAGTCAAAGAAAAACACAGGAAGATTTTTTAGCGTTTGTAGAAACGGACAAAATTTAGCCTATATCCTATATACATATAACACACACACACATATATATATATATATATATATAATATAATATATCTTATGTATATATTGTATATATAGTATATATGTCTGTATATTATATGTATTTAGTAATCTCAGAATATTCTCGTGATCCCAGAAGCAGTTTAATTGCAACTTTTTTGTTGCAAACCCTTTTTCCAGCTACCATATAGGAGTAAGACACAAACCAAGCATCAAACTAAATTAAATCCATTACGTAGCATTCTTCAAGAAAAAATTTGTTACATACAAAACAGTAACCATACGTAGAAATTTGTTCAGTCAGTTTACAATTGAATCTGAAACTGGTTTTAAAATGAGAATTTTCGTTTTAAATCCCTTCTATGCGCAAAACCTATGCTTGGAGTCGGAATTGAAAACAAGGGGGGGGTGAAAATATTTACTTAAAATTAAAAATTACAAAAATTCGCCTAGCTGGAGCAGCTACATGTAAGCATAACCGTTGAGAATTTAAGCTTACACGCCAAAGTGGCTTACATATTACCTACGTAAAGTCCTACACACATTATATACCGTTTTATACTGGTTTTATGCACTGTTTTAGAGCAAAAAAGTACACACATAGAGTACGTATATACGTAAAGAGGAATCTCTCCATGCATTTGATTTCAACATCAGCCCAAGAGAGCAGAAATTACAATGTAGTCAACAGCGAGTCGCGTATTCAGCTTGATAACAACGGCGGTCCCAGTAGTGTAGTACAGTCAGTCGTCAATCAGCCAAACAGCGTCTATATTAACGGAACTGACGACGAAATTGATGCCGGGTTCATCGGAATGATACCGATTTTTCCGGAAGAAATTCTGTCCCTTTGGGACCCGGATGGGATTTCGGGGCCCGGTGGACTGAATCTATCCAATGATACGGCCCCCTTGACCCTACCGGACTACAGTAACGTGACCTGGGCCGATATGGGTACCCTCTATTGGACCTATGGCGTTGGGATTATTGTTATCGCTGCGCCGGGTCTTATCGGCACGATTATGACGGTGATAATTATGACCCGTCCGGAGATGCGATCCTGTATCAACACCTACCTAGCGGGTCTGAGCATTTTCGATGCAATTCTGTTGAGTATGACACTCCTAATCTACCCGGCCATCCCCTACTGTCGACTCTATGATAATCGGGGGGCCTGCCTTTTCTCGGGCTATCCGCTATTGATCACCTATCCCCTGTCATTGATTGCTCAGACGGGATCTGTTTGGACCTGCGTTGTGATCAGCATAGATCGATATATCGCCCTCTGTCACCCACTTCGATCCAAATCGATTTGTACGATGAGTCGAGCCCGATACGTCCTGCTGGGAGTGTCCCTATGGGCCATCGTGTTCAATGTCCCCACATTTTTCGAAGTTGTGGTCATCGATGGAAGGGTAACACCCACCCTCCTAAGACTTAATCCCACCTATAAGGTGGTCTACAAGAGCTATATGTATCTGGTTTTTATGATCCTGATTCCGGTTTCGATTATGATTGTGGTGAACGGTTTTGTGGTTCGGAGTATCAGTCAGGCCTATCGACAGCGACGGAAGATTATCTCCGGCCGCGAGGAAAAGGAGCGTCGAGTTACCATTATGGTAATTATGATCATTATTGCTTTTTTGTTGCTAAATTTGCTGGCCTTTGTCAGCAACTTTATCGAAGGCTTCTGCCCAGAATGGCGCGCCCAGAACTATGACGACTACAACATTATGGTACAGTTCGCCAACCTGTTGGTAACTTTCAATTCCGCCACCAACTTTGTCATCTACTGTGCCTTTGGGTATCGATTTCGCCAGATGTTCCTCAAAACTTTCTGTCCCTGTTTCTATGACCCGGATCGGGAATATAGATCTCTGGCAGTTCGATTCGGTTCTACTCGAACCGCTGGCGAACCCTACGGAATTATATCGATGAGATCGATACCCACAAATCGATTACTTCCAACCAGTCCCGGGACCTCGGCCAGTCCTCGGCACTATGACGAAGAAGATCCTCTGCATACGAACGGATTTAACTTTGACTTTTCGGCCCTCACAAAAACACAAAGAATACAGCTGCTACCAAATCAGTACGACTAAAAACTTCCGTGCTAGAAGTTTGTTGGGTTATATCACTGAAAAAAGCAAATCCTAAGATGTCACCTTACGGGGTTTGTAGAAATCATGGCACTCATGTTAAATTTAGCCCAATCTTTCTTCAGAGAAAAGCTTAGGGAACGCAATAAACTAAACTATATAAATATGGTTAGGTATTTTTTTGGACTAATTTGCAAATAAGAAAACTTTCAATTTAAGACAGTTATATATCTAACAGCTGTCAATGCGTTCATTAAGAAATATTTGGGGAGTAAAAAACGGAAGCCTACCATCGTCTAAAAATACTACGGTTTTCTGTGATTCTACTAGACCTTAAGGTGACATATGGCTTAACGCTGTACTTTAAACCTTGTCTGCTGAGCCTTAACTTTGTCTCCGGTTTAAATTGTCTCATTTCTGGTAATATTTTTTGTTTACATCTCCCTACGATTTTGCATTATAAATAAGTTTTCTGCAACGACTTTAGAGAGTTCTACAGGTGGAAAAGTTAAGGCTTTAGGACAAGCAGCCCACTCTATTCCTTCTGAATTTATGCTAAATTGGCATAAAAAAACTCCAAGATCTGTCGTGTATTATGTACCTCGTTTGTAGCATGTTTTAAGAATATAATTGCATATCTAATTTTGTTAGATTGTGAATACATTAGCACTAAATTTAAGTGACACCTAAAAGAGGCATAAATCAGGGCCAATTTAGTTAATTGCATTAGCGTTGAGTTAAATTTGGCAAAAAGTGTTGTGGTTTCGTCGGTGGCAGTAGTGTTGTTCACCGGCCCAATTTTTCGTGGGCTGTCCCACGTTTCGTGGAATATTCGAAATACAAGCAAAAATAGTTGCGAAGCCAAGCCCGAATGTAAAACGTGTCCCCTGCCTGCCCGTGAGTCTGACCGGTCGGCCTATTCTCGGCCGTCGGCCGGCAGGCCTGGAAACGGCGGGTGCACAGCACTAATTGGCAGAGGGAATGGTAGCTGGACTGAAAAATCTTCGCCAGTTGGTTGTGCGTTGGGGGAGGGGGTTTTTCAGTGGGAGCTTAAATAGTCATCAATTTATACTTTATATATTCTAATAAATTGAAACTTCTTGGGATGAATTGAAACCATAACTCCACCTGAAACTAAAACGGAAATTATAATTTTGTATTCCCGACTGAAACTGAATTTTCGTCCACCGAACACCGCCCGAAACTGAAATTGAAATGATTTTAGATCGCCGACTAAGCTGATGTTCATGAGGCTCGCGTTTCGGTTCCCATCAAAGTAAAATTTTGAAAATTATTATATAATTGCTGGGACTTCCGAAATCAAAATGGTAGGTCTATAACTCCACGAGAGCTTGGTATATAATTAGCTATGCTGTACTGGTCCTCACGGTGCAAAAAATTATAAACATGGTACTAGCAATTTCACTAATTTTCTGAATCTGCTGTATGGTCTCCGTAAGGAGCCAAGCCAGGTAAGGTGCTTTAATTGGACGACGACCTCATCTACAATTCCTGTGAATTCAATTTCAAATTTAAACCCCTGTATCGGTCAACACCAACCATCATTCAGCCATGAGAGAGACCACTACTAAGGGCCTTTTCGCACGATTAAAATTTAATTAGTTAAAGAGTTAAAGTTAAGTTAAAAATTTTGGCCCCAATTTTTAAGTCGTTTAACTTAACAGGCGAGTTAAAACCAACTGATTAACTTTTTTAACCCTGAGCGCAAAAAAGATCGAGTTAATTTTAACTGGTTTAACTTGCTTAACTCGCTGCCCGAAAAGGTCCTAAGAAAAAAGATGTGTAAAGCGGAGAAGAGGTCGGCGGGCGCGGAACTAAACTGACAAACGTTCAAGTCTTGATTCATAATTCATCGCAACAAAGCAACGGAAAACGAAAGCCTAAAATGGTGGTCACTAGTCAACCAGTGAATCATTTTGCCAGTGAAAATTTCAAAATCTAGAAAACTGCACAAACCAATGAAAATGCGTTTACTAACGTCATAGTCCTAAACTTATATCTTCTCATTTATGGCGTTCTAAAGCGTGTGCTCATATTACTAGGCAACTCTCACTGTCTTTATGTGTTACAAAACGACTAAGCACAAAAAAAGTTTCCATACTACCCTTTTTTATGGCTTTTGTTTAGGCTAAAAAATAGTATGTCGTATACATAAGCTATAAGTTGTAATGTTGCTGTTAAAAAGATACTGCAAAATCGGCCGGCCGGGCTGAAAAATCGACTGGTCCACAACACTACTGGAGAACTCAATCAACAACCTCTCAATTGGTAATGAAATGTGTCCCCAGTAGCGTCCATGTCGTACCGAATTCTAGCATTAACTTTCAAACCAAACCGGATTGAAAACTAACGACGAAAATGGTGATACGCTACAACTCAATTTTAAGGCTGCTTGGAAGAAGCGCCAAAATCTGTCACAAAACGGCCCCCTTGGCCTCCCAATACTCTTATTTTTAAAATAAACAAAAATTAATTGAGTATTTGAAGAAACTGACATCAAATAAACCCCTCTGAGTTTACTACAGAAAATTATGTACAAATACAAATATAAAACATTGCACACACTTATGATACTTATATATAACTACACAATTTATACAACAATATACGTTAATAGATATGCTGACATAATTCAGTTCTGCCTTATATAAATGTAAAGAAAGGATAAGATCTTGAATGAAACTTTCATGAAATTTATAGCTTCAAATAATTTTAAATTAATCCGGCCCCGCTCAAAATTCGCCTCCAGAACAGGTTTGGTGTGATGGTGAATCCTGACCAATAGATGCGATCCCACATAAAAGCACCAAACTATCTATAATTCGATTACCGGATTTCGATTATAAAATCAGTCAAATGCACAATTATATACATAAATACCGAATAAATGAATTCTATATAAAGTTGATTAATTTAGTCATTGACTTTCAGTAAAATTCAAACATAAAAAAGACTGGCAGAGAAAAACAGAGTTCAATTCTAAACAAACCAACACCATAGGTATCAACAACATGTAATAAATCATCGATTATCACTGTCGCCTCAAAATGCATATATGTCAAGACACCAAAATAACTTAAGAAATGCAAAAATAAGCAAAATTTACAGGGTAACCTCAGTTTATTGTTTTTCGAGGGAGAAGAGGGTTTCCCGTAGGAAGGGGAGTTTGCAAAACAACCTGCCATCTAGTGTTTGTGGCAATATTTTGCATAGAGAAACGCAATAAGATCTCAAAAATGGTTGGATTTAGGCAAATAATAGATAACTTCACGAAAACTCTCGGGCGAATCTGGAATAGTTTTGAAAACTGGAGTATTTTTCGTACACATGTGGTGACCATTCAATAAATCCCTAAGGGAAAGCAAACATTTCGGGGGAGGAGCGAATTTCGGGGGGGGGAGAAGCGTTCTTGCCTGTAAAAATATATACCCTGAACTAATGCAGAGTCCGACGATTTCAAAAATCCCTGTCGTTCGATTGATAAATAATCGATAATGATCAATACAATTGATCAAATCAGTGATCATCGATCATTCTTCCAGATCAATTTGGCCCAGTTGCATGGAATCCGGCCACCACTGGGCCTCCAGGACTCTCGTTTCCCGGGTTCGCCCTTCACTGTCGTCCGGGCAGAAGTGAAAAATGGACAGGTAAGGATCCGGACTATTCCAGGGTCCAATATCATAACCGCATCCGGAAATGTGGAAATTCCCGTTCTCATCACTGGTCGTTCTGCCCATCAGATCGTCCTCATCAAAGGGTGTGCCGCCTAAAACAATCATAATAATGCATAAAATAAAACAGAAAACAAAAAAGGCTCCTTCATCGCATGTAAAATACATATGGGTTCCCGGAAGCTGAAGGATGGTTGTATCACTACAGTAGCAGAAAACAAGAACCAGGTCTCTGTCTATAGTTCAATATGGAAGTGCAAACTACAACAACGAAATGGACAACAACAACAATCGACAACAAATGAAAGAACAAACGAAACTAAGATGCGTCACTACAGCAGCTCCGACCCGAAAAATTCGGGTGGTGACGGAACCCACAACCTTTGTCTAACTAGGCCAACACTCTAGAGCTTCCATTGAGCCGCTCAGAAGACACAATCGAACCAAGCGGAATTCAAACTATATTGAAATTATAGCAATTATATATATATATATATGAGTGGATTTCTGAGTGGTTCAGATCTGGAGTCGTTGTTGGCGGACAACCTTGAAAAATCAATTTTCTTCTTACTACACCAGTTGATTAGGATTAGTAGGCATAGTTAAACCTACAAATATCAGCTTGTTTTGATGAGCGGTTAATGAGTAAGGTTACTTTTTGTGTTTTTGCCTTGGCGGCTAAATGGCTAATTTTACTTCTTGGCTTTGTTCCACTGTATTGAAAGATATATACGTGGTAGGGTGCTACTTTTGGCCCTCAAATTGTTCATAGAGCTCTACTATGGCTATGCAACAGGCGTTCTCCTTCAGCTGTCATGTCGTTTTCGAAAACAGTAGTTTTAAGGTCACTGACCCCACCCGTCGAGAGTAGTGCGAAGTAAGTTTATTCGAGCTAGAGAACTTATTACTGCGAGGCGGGACGCAATTTTGTAATATATCATTTTTAGGATCATAACAAACCTGCTAGCCAAAAATGAGCCAAATCCCAGACCCAGTTTTGAGATATGGCTCTTCAAAGTTCGAAAAATCGCCGATTTTGGGCCAAAACAGCGATTAAGTCAAGTTTGGGCCGCCACAACCGACTAATGGGAAAAGATAGTGAGCTAATACTGCTAGCACATAAACTAGGAACCATAGAAAGTGTTTTAAATCAATTTCAGCCAAATCTGAGAAATTTTATTTTTTCGATTTTTCAACACCCAAAATGCGACCGAAAAATCGAAAAAATAAAATTTCTCAGATTTGGCTGAAATTGATCTAAGACACTGTCTATGGTACCTAGTTTTTGTGCTAGCAATATTAGCTCACTAACTTTTCCCGTTGGTCGGTTATGGCGGCCCAAACTTGACTTAATCGCTGCTTTGGCCCAAAATCGGCGATTTTTCGAACTTTGAAAAGCCATATCTCAAAACTGGGTCTGGGATTTGGCTCATTTTTGGCCAGCAGGTTTCTTATGATCCTAAAAATGATATATTACAAAATTGCGTCCCGCCTCGCAGTAATAAGTTCTCTAGCTCGAATAAACTTACTTCGCACTACTCTCGAAGGGTGGGGTCAGTGACCTTAAAACTACTGTTTTCGAAAACGACATGACAGCTGAAAGAGAACGCCTGTTGCATAGCCATAGTAGAGCTCTATGAACAATTTGAGGGCCAAAAGTAGCACCCTACCACGTATATATCTTTCAATACAGTGGAACAAAGCCAAGAAGTAAAATTGGCCATTCAGCCGCCATGGCAAAATCGCAAAAATGGACCTTACTGATTAACCGCTCATCAAAACAAGCTGATATTTGCAGGTTTTACTATGCCTACTAATCCTAATCAACTGGCATAGTAAGAAGAAGATAGATTTTTTGAGGTTGTCCGCTCCATCTGCGAGCATCCCAGAAATCGACTCATATATATATATATATATATATATATATATAAATTTTTGATTTAGACCCCCATTTTTGGGCATCGCTAAAATTAAACCATCTATACACCTACCATCCCAGTCCATAAGTCGTATGTCCACATGGGCCGCCCGATCCGGGGCTGATTCACAAGCCAATTTTCCAGATCCTTGCAAACATTTTGTTTTAGCTTCCGCTAGTGAGCAGACACTGAAAATGAGGAGAAAAGCGAGCCAAAGTGTTCTCAGACGTTGTTCAATCATACTGGGACCATAAGTGCTACTAAAATGCAGAATAAAATAGTGTATTAAAAACAAAGAGCCGTTAAGTAAGAATAGGAAATCATTGCGTTAATAGGCTCAGGTTGTAGCTTAAAAATATATTCTAACAAAGCCTAAATCACTGTTGTATTGACCTAGAAAAAAGAAAGGTAAAATCTGACTTCAAATTAGTTCAAATGCCAACCAAACCAAAACTCGGAATATATATACTGCTTTGGTGTTATATATACCAAAATAACTATTCACGCAAAAGCTTGCTTAAAGGTGCTGCTTCGGGTTCGTGATTTTAAAACAGCAGTTCTCGTTGAAATTCAAATTTACTACAATAACTTTACTTAACCTTAGAAGCATTTCAAAAACCCGGCGTAAAAATTTGAGTTTTTGAGAAATTACCTTAAACCCGCCAGAACTTTTACAATTGCCTGCCTGCATAGACAAAATTATAGACATTCGAATTGTGTCACCAGGACCTACAACTTTGCTCTTGAGAGTATTTTTCGATTCCTATCATTTTTGAGACAGCAAGGAAAACTGATTTTTCCAGGTCCAAAACAGACCGTTTTCGAAAAACTAAATATTACCAGATTTAAGCACCATCAACAGCGCTGTTCTGTCTCGTCAGTCAATTATTGTCCACATTTGTAGTCCTATAAGACATGCTTATGCCCAACAAAGCGGTCTCTGCGGCCTCTCTACCTAAGCACAGCAACGAAAATGTGAAATTTTGAAAATTGCAACTTATTGTTTCGCACTCGGATTTCTCTCAACTCATGTAAGTACCTAAATAAAAAGCGTCTTTACTCCCATATTTTTTGAGACAATTGCCGAAGGCCATTTTTCAGGGTTTGGCGTTTGGTCTTCTGGTTTGGGAGAAATCAGCATCCAAACTTGAAAATTTTGACGAAAATCGAACATAACTTACAAGCTTTCCTACACTTCGACAAATCCATGTTCAGAAATTTTTATGTTATCACCTGTCCAAGTCGGATAGTAGAATTGCGACAGTGGCAATTTATTTAGTTGTAATTAACACATTCTAAGCTTTAAAATGATAGAAAAAATTATCGTTGAACTCCAGTAAATTAGTCTTTCAAAGTTTGCTGCAAATGACCGAACCAGCACCTTAAAGTAGTATATAGATCTGAAATATGCTAAAGCCCCACAGTTAGCATCTATGTTTGTTTACACTAAAAATTCAAAGCGACTGATGAAAAATATACAGCAGTCACAGCAGTACACAAGGGGATTTCATAAACGCCGCTAAAAGCGAGTTTAGCATTTGAAATAAACTAACTTTTCGCTACACAAATGGCACAGGCTGAATCATCAAATTTTCAAAAGCATATTTTGAACAAAAATGGCAACAATGCCAAAGTCAAACAGCTAAAGGTTGAAGCTTATTTATTCAACAACTAGCACATTTAAATCCATCTATCCCAATAGACTGGAGTAGAAAAAGGCATGCCAAAATTTATCAAATTTTAAATTTTCCACTTATTTTAGTACAAATTTTAGAATGCAAACTTGTCCTCGAAAATCAGCCAATCGCTCGACCACGTACTGAAAATAAGACCGTATTTGTCATTTTTATACAAATACACCAAAAACGCATCATTTGCACCAGACTAAACGATCCATTTTACAAGTCGAGATTTATCTACTAGCCTGAAAGTGCTACAAATCTGTTCATGAAATGCAAACGGCATCGTCTTAATGATTTACACTCTAACCAGCGTTTAAGTCAAGGAATACCAAAACACTAAATTTCATTTTCACTTTTTCGAAATTCAAATTACGACCGTCAAAATGACATACGGCTACTTCATTAGCTAGATTTTCAATATTTTGACAGTCTGCAGCAAACGCGTTGTAGAAGTAAAAATCAACAGCCCCTATTTTCAAACCACTAATTAGTGACCAACTCCTGTTCCAAAATACAGCAGTACACCCACTACAATTTCATGATACCCGCAGAAAACAATTAACTAAACTTGCCACCTTACAGCTTTCCGTTTTCAACTGAGGCAGACTTAACAGCGGACAGCCACACATACAAAAATCAAACAAGAAAGTTCAAAACTTTTACTTGATCACCAGTTATCTGTACATGGTTTATTAAATATACGAAACCACACATATTTACACATAGCAGTAGAAGTGGTTAACAACAAAAACAAAACAGTTAACAGTCAACATAATAGCAAACAATAATACAACTCAAATATGACAAAATAGAATGCAGATTAAGATGAAGTGCCGTTCGCTTTAATGGCTCAAAGACTAATGCATTCCTTAAACGCTGAAAAATGAAGGTTGGCGAAACTGGAAAACTACATCGTGATCGAAAACACTACAGGTGATTAAATTACATTTTTTGGCATAGAAGATTAATACATCGACGACAACGGAGACAGGTTAGCCTCAGTGCTGAGCCATTTCTCTCTCGTAGCTTCGAACACCACTTTTAAGCATAAGGACGCTCACCGCACCACCTGGCGATCAAACGACGGCACGACGTCTTCTCAGATTGACTACATCTTGGTCAAACGCCGATGGCGCTCTAGTGTCCTCGACAGCCGCTCCTACTGGGGATTTTGCCACTCCAGCGACCATGCCCTTGTCAAAGCCAGAATCCGCTTAAAACTACGAGCAGATCCCAAGCCCAGGCGCAGTCGTTATGATGTGGATAAGCTCAAGGTGGGAGAAACTCTCGCAGCGTACCAGGAAGATCTCGCAATTCGTCTGGCCAGTGCCAACAACCTGGATACTGTCCCCGACGTATGGAATGCTTTCAAGGAAGCAGTGACCGACGCTGCTAACAACCACATTGGGCACGCCAAAAGACGGGCTACTCCCTGGATTTCAGCTAGATCCATCACTGCTGCAGAAAATTTACGGTTGACTGATGGAAACATTGGGTCCCAGCAAAGAAAGGCGGCAAAACGGCACCTAAAAATCTGATCAGGAATGATAGGAACCGCTACTGGGAAAACAGAGCAGCCGAAATGAATCGGGCCATGCGTGTTGGAGATTCCCGCAAACTATTTCGCCTACTGCGCGAAGACAAATGCTCGAAATCTGGCCCAAGTGAGCAAGTTCATGACATTCATGGCAACCCTATCAGTGACATGGATGGTAAACTCCAAGAGTGGAAACGACATTTCAGCACACTTCTAAACCCACCTGGTAATCCTGCAAATGTATTACCTCCTGCCGAATTTGAAGGCTTCTATCAAATCCCAACTGATCCACCAACCTTGGATGAGGTCCGAAAAGCGATTAAATCACAGAAATCGGGAAAAGCGGCTGGCGGTGATGGAATAGTAGCCGAACTGCTTCTCCACGGAGGCGAACATTTGGTCCGCTGTGTCCATCGACTGCTATGCCTTATCTGGACTGATGAATCCGTTCCCGACGAATGGTACACAGCAATTATCGTGCCATTATTCAAAAAGGGGGATAAAAAACAATGTAAAAACTATCGTGGAATTTCACTCCTAATCGTGGCATTTAAAGTCCTGGAAGTGGTTATCCTTGAGCGTCTGCGCCCGGAAAGAGAGCGCGCTGGCCACAGGGAGAATCAGGCTGGATTTCGGCCGGGTAGGGGATGCGTCGATCAGATATTCACTCTTCGTCAAATCTTAGAAGCAAGACACGAATTTAGAGTTCCTGTGTATACAGCATTTGTGGACTTTCGAGCCGCTTTCGATTCAGTCAATCGCAGAGCGCTGTGGCAGATACTTGAAAACGAAGGCGTTCCCCTGAAGCTAATCTCTATGCTACAGCTTCTGTATAGAAATACCCAGGCAAGGGTTCGCGTTGGTTCGCAATGGTCGGGACACGGATTCCTTCGACATAACTGCTGGTGTCCGACAATCGACTCTTTCTGCTACCTTGGAAGTATAATTTCTAATGATGGCTCTTCGTCTGCCGAAATTTCATCTCGCATAGGCAAAGCCCAAAGTGCTTTTCAATCCTTGATAAAGCCACTCTGGTCAAAGAAAGCCGTTAGCGTTGCAATGAAGTCGAAAGACTGCTCCAATGGTCCTCGCCTTGCCGTGGTGGAGCAGCTTACGGACCCCCTGGTCCCACCAAATGGTTCCTATTCGGGCTACCCCTCGGAGGCCCGCCCACCCGACCCAAGGTCCCTATTCCGGGACAGCCTTTACAGCCAAGCGTGTTTTTCCTAGCCGGGCGGGGTAAACCAGCCTACTTCGCCCGGCTGCTCCTGGAGGCTGGTGACGTTGAACCAAATCCTGGCCCCCGCTGGCCATGTGCAGTCTGTGGCCTACCGGTGACCCGGCAGACCTTCTCCATCCAGTGCGCTTCTTGCCGCCGCTGGGTCCATGAAGGGAAATGCAGTGGTATCACCCCCGGGAACTTCAGAAAAGGACTATCTGAACAATTCATCAGATCATTCTGCTGCAGTGGCTGTAGCAGACCTCCCACCCCTCCCTCAACCCAACCTCACCCCGCCAACCCACCGCAGCCGCCAAACCAACGCCCAATTCTCAACCTGCTCTCGCCAAGCCAAGGTGACAGCAGGCCAACCCGCCGCCCCACCCAGTCGTCCCCGGCTGGAACCCACAGGAACTGTCTACGTCTGCTTCAGTGGAACGCTGGCGCATTGTCCCAGGCCAAAAGAATCTTCTTGACCAAACTCCTGGAGGAACACGACACTGATGTGGCAGCCATCCAGGAGACTTGGCTCAAGCCTGGCGAAACATTAAATCTGGCAAATTACAACGAGGAACACTCTTACCGAAGAAGGGATAGAAGAGCTGCTGCCGCCGCAGCATCAACTCCGGTTGGCGGCGGAGTTGCCCTTCTAATCCGGAAAGGAATAGACTACTACAGAATGCCAGATCAACTAGTCCAGAACTGCGACGAATCAACGGATGCACTAGCAATTCAAATCCTAGTCAACGGCAGCCTCATACCCATTTCCTCTGTCTACTGCCCGCCCATCATCCGGACCGCGGACGACCACCGTGTGCGGAATTTCGATCCGTCCCTACTGCCAAACACCCGCAGCACCATCGTGATGGGCGATTTCAACGCCCACAGCCCCATGTGGGACAACTGGCAGCCACCGAATGAAACCGGTGACCTTTTGGAGGATTGGATTCTGCAAAACAGCCTGCTGGTTGCTAACAACGGTGAATCTACAAAAGCCGCATCCAACTCTGTCCCCAATATAACTATTGTCGGGCAGAAATGGGACGGTGAACTGGACTGGAAAGTGTCCCCGGATACTGTGTCGGACCACCTGCCTATATTGATCTGCCTCCCTACAATCGTCAAACCTGGCGGAAGAGAGAGACCGGCCAGGTATAACTTTGGAAAAGCGGACTGGAACCGGTTCTGTCGGGTACTCGACGATCAGCTCTCCCTAACCTTGCCTGACCCGGAATCCGAAACGGCGCATTCCCTAATGCGCGCCATCACGAAGTCAATCACCGAAGCCGCCAGAGCAGCTATTCCTAAATTCCGCAGGAAGGAGGCTAAGGCCTGGTGGAATCCAGAACTGACTGCCCAGGCAAGGAAGTGCCGGGAGCTGCGGAAGGATGCCAGATCCAGCGATGATGCTAAACGGAGGTGGACAGAGGAAACAAAACGGCTCCGGGAAATGATGACCACTGCGAAAAGAGAAGAATGGAGAAACTATGCATCTGGTCTGAGCCTAAGATCAGACCCAGCTAAGGTCATGAGAACAATCAAAGCCATCGACGGGAAAGCCAATTGCCACTCCAGCGGGGCCATCAAGAAAGGGGACAAGCTTCTGTACACGGACTATGCCAAGGCCTCTGCATTTGCTTCGGAATACGCATCCGTCAGCCGGCTGAGGGCCGGCAGGGACAACGTAATTCTGAAGAAACGCAACCGAGAGGAAATGCGAAGGCAGTGCGACTGCACGCCTACTTCAGCAACTCTCTGCAGCCCTTTGGAATGTCCGAACTCAGTGCCGCCATCAGCAACCTCAAATTGAAGAAAGCCCCTGGTCCTGATGGAATCTGCAATGAAATGCTCAAGAAGGCAACCCCCCTGGGCTCAAAGATGCTCTTCTGAGACTCTGCAACAGGTCCTGGAAGTACGGTGAAATCCCCAGCTCCTGGAAACAAGCGATGATAATACCTATTCACAAAAGGGGCAAACCAGCGGACCAAACCAGCTCCTACCGCCCTATCAGCCTTACATCTGCAGTCTCCAAACTGATGGAGTACTGGTGAAACGCAGACTCCAGGATTTCCTGGAGAGCAGAGGATTCTCTTCTCCCCAGCGCAAGCTGGCCTCCAGCCCGGGAGCTGCTACACTGATGATCAGGTCCTAAGAGTGACACAGTCAGTAGTAGATGGATTCTCCCAACCAAAGAAGGCAAGAAGAACTGGACTGGTCCTCATCGATTTTGCCCGTGCTTTCGACACAGTGTGGAAGCCCTGTCTCATTCAGAAGCTGCTCAGGGTCCGGCCTGCCCGTCTGTGTCATGAAGTGGATCCACCACCTCCTGTCTGATCGCAAACCTGTGTCCGTGTTGGATCCAAAGAAGCCGATACAGAAACCTCCATCACGGGGTGCCCCAAGCGAAGCTGCCTCTCTCCACTCCTGTTCCTTGTGTTCATCAATGATATTCCGGACAGGATGCCGGGAGGGGAATTCAGGCTTCCCTATTTGCTGATGATCTGGCCCTGTGGTCGCAGGATGAAGAAGTGGCAAAAACAGAAGTCAACCTGCAGAAAGCCCTGGAGGTTCTTGTATCGGTGGACAAGGAAATGGCACATGGCGGTCAATGTCAACAAGTGTGAATCCATGATATTTACCACCCACAACGCCGAAGCCAGAAGACGCCTGGGCGCTGTTCTACAATAGTGAGCCCATCCCTGGAAAAGAATCAGGTCACATTCCTGGGCGGTAACGTTCGACCGGCTTCTCAACTTTGGCCCCCACGTTGCCCAGCTCAGGGCGAAGCTGGGATCCCGCACTCGAATCCTGTCTGCCCTTGCTGGAAGAGACTGGGGACTCAGCAAGGAAGACCCTTCGTTCTGCTCCCACTTGACCTTTGTAAGGTCCGCCCTGGAATACTGTTCCGGAATCTGTATTTCGGCCGCCCCAACTCACCTCCAGTCGGCTGAAAAGATCCAGAATAAGGCATGTAGAATCA
>JASAND010000688.1:0-17755 GCA_030248195.1 Trissonchulus latispiculum | reverse complement strand
TTCGATGCATACTAAATGTTTGTAACCATTTTTGACAATTTTCGACCAATTTTTGCTCATTTTTCACGACAATTTCAGCTGAAATTTTGTTCAAAAATTTTACAGTTTTCCATATAGCACGTCACCTTCAAGTTTACAAATAGTATGCAGCAACATATGGAAAAAACTGAAAAGTGGCGACTTTTCCGGCAAAATGAGAAATCTTGCCAAATCAATGTTTCATTGACGTCGATCTCACATCATATACGATTGTAGTAGCGAGAATACTCGGCAAATTTTCATCAATTTTTAAATTTGTGAACAGCCAAATTTGACCAGTTTTGCAATGTTAAAATGTTCAGCAGCTTCACGAAAATTACTGTGTTTTGGGAAATGTTCCAACGTTCCCGCTCCTCTACAAATCACCGTAGTTTGGCGACAAAACATTTCGAACTATACCAATTGATCCCGCTGATTTCAAATCGATTTGATTTTCAGTGAAACTTCGAAAATTTTAGCAGCGAAAATTTCCGTTTTTTTGGCAAATTTAGAAGAATATTGTGAACTATAAAACGGCAAAATTATTTGAGACGATTTATTTATACCAAAATATACACAGGTACACGCGCCAGTTTTTCAAATGTAGTCTGACTAACCAGGATTTTTCAAATTTTCAAAATACGCCAAATTTTTGAGGTCACGGAAAACATTTTCGCAATGCAACAAAATTTTTCAGTTAAGATTGCTAAATGATTTCAAAGAAAATGGCAATTTCCAAAACGACACATTATAAGAAAATGCTCGCCTAATATACCTCCCAAGTTCTTTGTTTTGCATCGATATCAAATATACAATCAATTTGTATCATACTGTAGTGACACTGTTTTCATTGCATGCAATTACTGCTGGTTACTGTTGAGCACTGAATGAAATTACCTGAAATAAAACTTCGATATGGTATAGAGGACACTTGTGTAGGTAACTGTAATAATGCCATTGGACTTCAGGAAGCAAAATCTGAAAACAGACAACATTTCTTCATGCTTCTTTCCTCCTTCTCGTGGAAATGTTCGAAAAAATTTCCGACAAATTATTTTGCCAAAACGTGTATGCCTAAATGTTTTCTCCTTTTCGCGCTCCGTCTTATTAAAATGCGAAAACTTATATTTTGAAAACTCGATATTTTCGTTCAAAAAATCAAAATTGACGAAAGTAGTTTTATAGTTCAGAACCGGCAAACCTCAAAATTGGTGCTGAAATTCCGTGTAACAAAATCAAATTCTCACCAGACCTATCGCCGCCAACAATAAGGTTCAATTCAACAGTACCTATTCCCGCCCGTAATTGTGCCAATTCGTCAACTTTTGAATTTTCCTCCATATGAACCAATTCGATTAAATTTCCACATATGAAGATTTTCGTCCTTCAAGAATTCGAAATGAAGAGTACTCCTGTCAATTCCAGCACTTTCAGATGTTTTCAACTTGAACTTGTATCGGTAATTTCGGGTAGAAAGTGTGATCTGATATCATGTGCCGTCTGGGACAATTCCAATTTGCATATGGAAATTGTCAAATTTGCCGAAATTTCGTGTAGCTTTCGTTGAAATACGGTAGACTTGCATATGCCTTTGTTTTTGTTGACGAGGTGTTCCTTTGTGTCTTGTATTCTCTTTGTAGGGTTACCACAGATTTCCGTTGACCTCTGATGCTTGAACTCCTAACCCTTTGATTTTATTGTATGTTGCCTGTGTCTTGCAGTAATCCAATCCAATTCTGTAGGCAATGTGAAGCTGTGTTTGAGAATGTAATTCAATGTCCCTGCATTCTCTCTCACACTATCATCAAGCAGTAGGCAATAACTTTACCTTCGGTAGGAATACAAATGAGAGTGACTTGGTATGATATCAATGACTTCCTTCATATGTGTATAGCTGCTTCGCAGTTCATCCAGTAAGTTGACGGTCAATTAAAAAAAAGAGCTTGAAATGACCTCTCTTTTCCTCTGCTTGCCTTATTCCTGCAGCATTCTTTCCTATCATATGATATCCTTTGCTGGGCAATTTTCCATAATTCCAGCACTGAATTTAATGTTTCCGTGTCATCTCAAAAGCAATGTAGGAAAATCAATGCACCCATTTAAATCTCAATTGATTTAATTGTATAGAGTAATGGTACAAATCTTTAAATTTCAAACCTTTAAAATTTTCAATGTAATTTCTTGTCACTTTTCTGGTTCTACAGTGATGGCAATACGGATATGCTTTTTCATATCCGTTTGCTTTCAACGGATATCCGGTTTTTGACCGCCCAATTCCAAACTTATGCTCAAGAAAATTTTTCATTTTGTAGTTAAATTTTCAATTTTTTCTGTCAATTTTCGTATGTTGTGAATTTCTTATCATGCAATTTCAAAAAAAAGTTTCAGAGAAATTTTTGAAAAATATTTTTTTAAAAATTTGAAATTTTGTCCAAAATTTTGAATTTTCACGCTCCTAATATCGGATATCCTGGTCCGACATTTTCCAAATCGGATATTATCCGAAAATTATCCGACATCCGGATAGTGCTCCATCACTAATCTTCATAGTTATAAGTAAATAAATACATAAATAAATAAATATATATATATATATATATATATATATATATATATATATATATATATATATATATATATATATATATATATATATATATATATATATATACTGTCTCCAAGTTTCAGAGCTCACGTGGCTTCAAGTCCACAACGAATGCGTCATATCTCATATAGTTTTTTTGCTTTAAAAAAAATTTGCCGGAAGTTTCTCAACTCGGTGTTGCAAATAATCAGCAACCGCGCGTCATCGTAATCAGCAAAATGTCTTCAATTTTCATCACAGTACATATTGCATAAGAGAATTTCTACATTTTCTCGCAAATTTTTTTCAGATTTTCCCGCACGTCTCACCCATTTTCCCGTAAATAAAAGTCCCAAGTACTGTCGCTTCTACGTCTAGCCGCTCTCTATGATGTTGCACCGACCGAAGTTTCACGCGTGGAGCCAATATCAAAACAACTCCCGCATCGAACTAGCAGCAACTTGTGCAACATGTCGTTTCAGTTTTTAAAAAGCATGTATCGGTGTTGAGATTTCTTCATTGTAGGGAACCTTGCAGGAGATTTTCATTTTGGCCTAATATTTGATTTTTAAAGTTTTTTAATTGTTTTTTGATGTTGGGTTGATTTCTTCCGATTTTAGGTTTTGATCTACCTCAAGTATCATGAGTTGATATTCAGTGACTACCGAATTTGCCAGCACAACTCAATGTTTAAATTGTTTGTATCTCCAAAATCTGGGAAATTTTACAATTCAGTTCTAGATTTTGTATCACTTTTCTGGAATGTCAGCCAACAAAGAATGCTGGAGGTTTTTGAGCATATTTAGGCAAGTTGTGTTCACATATTTTCAGAACTTCAATTTTTTGTCAAGCATCCTAAAATCGAACCTAGATAAGGGACTTCCTTCAAAATTTGTCTTTCATACTTGTTGCAAAGGAATGTAGGAATGCACGACGTCCTAAATCTTGGCAGTCTGAGTGAGAATTCAACAGTTGTAGATTAAATTTTCCCATTGAATATTTCACAGTAGATTTATTTACGGTAAGCTCAGTTTTCAGCGATGTCCTGGTTGGCTAAGACTACCACCTAATTGACTTCGTTCCTTTGGTTCCCACCTAATATCATCTGTAGGATACAGGTTAGTGTGCACATTTCATCACATCAGCTTGTCCTGCAGGACCCATAGGTTTGTATCTCACCAGTGCCTACATGCAAACATTTCAGTTTGTTGGCACAGCTATTAATTTTAGATATCTTTTACGTGTTAACATTGGTTGAGTCAGTTTGAAATTATGCTATGAATAATATTCGGTAGCAACAACAAAAATGTGACAAAAGTAGCAATCGCATTTTTTTCCAAATTAAATGGAATAATAAATAGATTATTAAAGATACAGTGTAACTGTATGTCAAGTTTGAATTGAAGGTTGGCAGGTCAAAAATTTGCCAACAGTATAGTTACAATTCGGAGAAACTGGGCTTAAGATGCGTCAAATGAAAGTTAGTATCTTCTGGGCGAGAGTATAATAGGAAGAGTGGGAAGCTTCGTCTCTTCCTAATAGGAAATGGCCTTAGGTACATTAAGGCGGGAATCTCGGGGGGGGATACCGCTTTACCATTGTTCATCATGTGTTTATATGCGTTTGAACTAAAACGCATCTGATTGGCTAGCCTCCTACCTTATGTCAAAATTATGTCTATATTGACTTCCCCCCGAGATCTCAGGGGGGGTACCGCTTAGCGCAGTTAAGCGTGTGTTTTATATGTAAGATTGAACTGAAATGTATTTGATTGGTTACTTAGCTACTGTAATCCTCACTATGCGCATTTCAGTTCGACTGCATATAAACACACGCTTAACAACGTTACGGTACCCCCTGAGATCTCGCTGGGGGGGGGGGGGGTCCACTTATACAGCCAATTTTGACATAAGGTAGGGAATTAGCCAATCAGATGCGTTTTAGTTCAAACGCATATAAACACATGATGAACAATGGTAAGCGGTGCCCCCCCTGAGATTCTGGCCTTAATGTGCCGAGCATCCTTTGGCGCTTGGCCCCTTCCATTAGGAAGGGCCAAGCTTCCCACTCTTCCTATTATATACTCTTGGTAGTCTTAAACCTAATCGACAGCACAATTTTCAAGATTTCATAAGAAATGCAATTTAAGATTTTAGCAACAGTATAATAACAAATCTTTGTCTTATTACCTGGCACTGTGCCATTGTACAGTTGTTTTTACAGTTGTCAGTCAATTGACGTCATTTTCGCGAAGTGCCTGAATGATATGGTAATATATCGTCCATTTTCAGCAGAGTAGCGAGCTTTGAGATAGCGATTCCTTCTCCAGTGACAACATTTTAACTTGTTTAGAGTCCTGATTGATTTTGGTACCAGCTCTTCGGCTCTAGTCGAAGCTAACATAATCATGATATTATGCATAAACAGATCGGATGCAAACCACGTCGTTGACGTTGTGTTGGCGTCAGTTATGTAGTTGACGGCCACTTTCACTCATTTCTCCACTGCTAAACGTATGAGGAAGAATGTTGCGAAAATCTTCACCAAAGGATGTCAGCAGTTACAACCATAGCATGTGGCTTAGGTTGGTGCCCCAAGAGCGCTCTTCAATAGGGCTGTGAAAACCGAGGACGGGTGCCTACGTTCATGAAACCAGGACCTAGAAGAGAAGCGGAAGAGGGAGGTTCAGCTTTTATCTGCAATTGAAAGTGGGCCAAGATGGGACGAAACTCGGCGGACCGGAAACAACATGCTATACCTACACCAAAAGCGTCATCAGCTGAACCCCATCGTAGGCCGAGTCATCTTTCTCTATGTTCTTCCTACAGGGGTCCCCCCCCCCCCCCCAATCCGGATTTTCAGTTTAAAAAAACTCGAAAAATCCGTTTTCTGGCGGCCGGTGCCCCCCCCCCCCCCCCCCCCGCCCCCCCCCCCCCCCCCCCCCCCCCCCCCCCCCAGAATTTCCCGCACATGTCTGGTTACTGCCTACCGGTTTTGCTTCAAATTTATAACTCCATAATTATTGAATACGTAATACTCGAAAAATCTACCGGCAACATATCGTATCTACCGTGCGTCCAACATGCGGATATCGGACAGTGAGATCTGAGAGAACAGCACGTTCAACCAAATAATACAGTTTTCGTCAGGTTTTTTTTTTTTTCAGCTGCAGGTTGTTACACATGTTACCATAAATCACTATTTATAGAAAATTTCGCTTCCTAATATTTTGAGGTTTGAACCTAGTTAGTGACTCGTCCTACAGTTCCCGTTTCCCTGAAAGCTTGGACAATTTTCTCACATTAGCATCATACAAGATACTTTTGGCTGACTAGTTGACGACAAAAGAATTAAATCCCCCCCCCCCCCCCCCCCCCCCCCCCCCCCCCCCCCCCCCCCCCCCCCCCCAGTCCAACGCAAAATCCAAAGTTGCGAACATTACCTAAAAATTCTGAATTGTAGCATTGCCGGCAAGTCACAATTGTACGTATTCGTTCCCGCTTAATTTTGCTCAATTTCTAGATTCTGAATTTGAATCTCAAGTTATTAGATTTTAAAGGATTCATTACATATTTTAGCTTTTCGACTTCCTTCAAATGTCCTATATGTATCAAAGCATTTGTTTATATTTACTTAAATTTATATACTTTGCTTCCAATAGAAAGGTGAGCAAAAAGTTGCATCACGACACGCTGTCAAAGAGACAAGTTGGGTCCCGCTTAATAGTTCCAGACCACGTAATAATATAATGTTTTACCGCTAGCTAGCCGTTTATCTGGATCAAAACTTGTAACCAGCGGTAAAACATTATATTATTACATGGTCGCAGAACCCAATTAAGCTTAAGTTGCTAACTGTCTCTTTGTTGCTTTGTCAATATCTGTCATGATGCAGCTTTTTGCTCCTGCTATCTTCCTTACTTCTTCCTATTGGAGCAAAGTACATATAAATTTTAAGTAAAATATAAACAATGCACAATGCTTTATTCTATATAGGACATTTGAGGAAGTCAGAAAACAAAATATGTAATGAATCCTTTAAAATCTAATATATAGCAAGATTCAAATTCAGGGAAATCTAAAGTGAACACAAAATTAAATAAGAATTCTGCACGAACTGCATACAATTATAACGACTACCCGCAGCAATGCCAATTCAGAATTTTTAGGTGGCATGTTCATAACTGGATTTTGCGTTATTTTTGCTTTGCAATTTAAATAGACCAAAAGTTCTAAATTTAATTCTTTGTCGTCAACTAGTCAGCCAAAAGTAGCTAGCTAATGATGCTAATGTGAGAAAAATTGTCCAAGCTTTCAGGAAACAGGTTTCTTAAAGTTAAGTTTTGAAGTCACTAACTAGGTTAGACGAAAGCCTGTTAAACCTCAAAATATTAGGAAGCGGAAAAGTTTTTCTATAAATAGTGATTTATGGTAACATGTGTAACAATATACAGCAGAAAAAGAAGCAAGTTCCAAACCTGACTAAAATAATGGCTGGCTGGCTGGTTGATTGGTTGGTTGGACGTGCTGGTTTCTCTCGTCCCTTGTCCGATAATGCATAAATGAGTAGACAAATAGAGCGAATACACGACCACCATGATATGTGCCGGTAGATTTTTCGAAGTATTACATATTCAATAGTATAAGGTTATAAGGATTAAGACTGAAAGAATTTGTTAACACCTCAACTAGTAGGCTGTTGTAACCAGACATGTGCAGGAGGGGAAATTCTGGGGGGGGGGTGAACCGGCCTCGCCGGAAAACCGGATTTTTCCGGTTTTTTGCCCAAAAACCGAAAAATCCGGATTCTGGGGGGGGTGAGGGACCCCTGTAAGGGAAGCAGGTATAGGAAAGATTGATAAGCCTGCAATGGGAGTTCAGCTGATGGCCCTTTGGTGTAGAGGTATAGCATGTCTGTTTCCGGATAAGAAGGTCCGTGGTTCGATCCCCGGCTGGGCCAATTATTTACTTTCAATTCTGAATAAAAAGCTGAACCTCCCTCTTCCCTTCTCTCTTCTAGGTCCTGGTTTCGTGGGTACGAGGGTGCCTGACGCCTCCCGTTCGGGCTTGTCCTCGGTTTCCTCTTGGTCCACCAGCCCTGGTAGAAGAGCTACATGTGGCGCTGGGGTGAAAACCACCCAACCCCCCCCTAAGCACATGTATGGTTGTAACTCTTATTTATCCTTTGGTGAAGATTTTCACCTTTATTCTTCCTCATACGTTTAGCAGTGTGAGGGTGAGGGTGAGCCGTCAGCTACATAACTAACATAACAACGTCAACGTTGTGGTTTTAAATGTTAATCTGTTTATGCATAATATCATGATTATGTTAGCTTCATTTAGGTAGAGCTGCCCGGAGAATACAATTTACTAAAATCAATCGGGCTCTAAATAAATAGGGATAAAATGTTTTTGTTGTCACTGGAGAAAGAGTCGCTATCTCAAAGATATGCTCCTTCTTTATTTACTCTGCTAATGGACTGATGTTAATTACCATATCATTCAGGCACTTCATAACGAAGAGAGAATGCCGAGCAGTCCACCTGGTTGACTGACAGCCAGCAAAAACAGCTATTCAATGGCACAGTGCCAGAATAATAAGACAAAGATTTGTTATTATGAAATCCTGATATACTTAAAATCTTAAAATTGCATTTCTTATGAAATCTTAAGTAATGCTGTCGATAGGTTTAAGATACCAAGAGTATATAATAGGAAGAGTGGGAAGCTTGGCCCTTCCTAATGGAAATGGCCTGCGAGATGCTCGGCACATTAAGGCCGAAATCTCGGGGGGGGCACCGCTTACCATTGTTCATCATGTGTTTATATGCGTTTGAACTAAAACGCATCTGATTGGCTAATTCCCTACCTTATGTCAAAATTACGTGTATAAGTGGACCCCCCCCCCCCGAGATCTCAGGGGGGGTACCGCTTAGCGTTGTTAAGCGTGTGTTTATATGCAGTCGAACTGAAATGCACTGATGAGGATTACAGTAGCTAAGTAGCCAATCAAATACATTTCAGTTCAATCGCATATAAACACACGCTTAACAACGCTAAGCGGTACCCCCCCTGAGATCTCGGGGGGGGGTCCACTTATACACGTAATTTTGACATAAGGTAGGGAATTAGCCAATCAGATGCGTTTTAGTTCAAACGCATATAAACACATGATGAACAATGGTAAGCGGTACCCCCCCGAGATTTCGGCCTTAATGTGCCGAGCATCTCGCAGGCCATTTCCATTAGGAAGGGCCAAGCTTCCCACTCTTCCTATTATATACTCTTGAAGATACTAACTTTCATTTGACGCATCTTAAGCCCAGTTTCTCCGAATTGTAACTATACTGTTGGCAAATTTTTGACCTGCCAACACTTCAATTCAAACTTGACGACCACACGGTACACTGTCCGCACTAATAATCTATTTATTATTCCATTTATTTGGAAAAAAGCAAGAAATGCGATTGCTACTTTTGTGCATTTTTGTTGTTGCTACAAGAATATTATTCATAACATAATTTCAAACGACTCAACCAATGTTAACGTAAAAGATATCTAAAAAATTAATATATTACCAACAAAAAAGCTAAGTAACTGCATCTTTCATTTTCATTGAATGCAACTTCTATAGTTCTACGGACAAACAAGTGAGTGAGTAAGTAACGTACGCTAGCCTGTATCCTAGGGCAACCTGATAATGTTAGGTTTGAACCAAAAGGGGGAGACAGAGAAAGTCCAATTAGGTGAAAGCCAGTCTTAGTAGCCAAAGGACACTCGCTGAAAGCTGACCACATTCAAAGCTTCGTCTCTAATGAAATATTCAATAGGAAAATTTAATCTAGCCAACTGTGAACAGGGTTACTCACTCAGACTGCTAAGGTTTAGAACGTCGTGCATTCCTAAACATTCCTTTGCAACAAGTATGAAAGATAAATTTTGAAGGAAGTCCCCTTTCCTTTATCCTTAAACATTTGGTTCATTTTAGGATGTAACAAGGAACAAAGAGTTCCTGTCACTCAAATATGTGAACACAAGCTTTACCTAAATATGCTCCATTTTCAACAGTGCCTGTTGGCTGACATTCCGAAAAAGTGATACATAAAATCTAGAACTGGTTGCCAACATTCCCAGTTTCGGAGACAACCGACTAAAACTTCATCCAGTTATTGCTGTTGTTATTTAATTAGTCCACCCGTTTGAATATATCAACTCATGTTCTTGGAAGTAAGATAAACTAGGACTCGGACGGAAAGATTAGTCCGTATTCTACAGAAATCAATGTAAACAATTAAATAAATGTATTAAATGTACATGAGAGTCTGCAAGGGTTTGTGAGCATGAATCTGCTGCAATATGCTTTTAAAACTTTGAAACGACATGTTGCATTGGGAGGAGTCGAGTTGCCTCTGCTAGTTCGATGCAGGGTTGTTTGTGTGAAGCTCACGCGTGAGCTTCAGTCCGTTAACACATCACATAGGGAGCGAGTGAGTTTACCCCGTTTAGACTAGGTACCAATGCGGCGGTAGTCACTAGGGTTTATTTGCAGAATGGGTGGGCCGTTAGCGTGCAGAGAATGTAATACTTACATTGCGAAGAGTATAACAAGCGTCTTAAGTCTTATCTATTATGTACTCTTGATAAAGTTAAAGACATTTCTGGCTGCTGATTGGCTGCTGATGGCCTCTGCTGGTTGCTGATTAGCCTTACAAAGCTACCTGAGTTGAAGCTTAAGCAGGTGCATAAAGCAAAAACTATATAGGTAAGATGTGTTTATTCATTGTGGACTAATGCGCTAAACTTCACAAACTCGGTGAATATATATATATATATATATATATATATATATATATATATATATATATATATATATATATATATATATATATATATATATATATATTTTTATTTATTTATGTATTTATTTACTTATAACTATGAAGATTAGTGATGGGCACTGGATATCCGGATATCCGGATAATTTTTATATCCGGATAATATCCGATTTGAGAAAAATATCCGGATATCCGGATATCCGTGTACATTTCAGACAAAACAATGAAAAATTATCAAATTTTGGACAAAAATTTCAAATTTTTAAAAATATTTTTCAAAAATTTCTCTGAAACTTTTTTGAAACCAAGGTTGTGGTTTGATTGCATGATAGAAATTCACAGCATACCGAAAAATTGACAGAAAAATTGAAAATTTAACTACAAAATCGAAAAATTTTCTTGAACTTAAGTTTGGAATAGGCGGATAACCGGATATCCGTTAACGCAAAATAGGCGGATATCCGGATATGAAAAAATATCCGGTGCCCATCACTAATGAAGATAAGAAAAGAAAAGTATTAAGAAATTACATTGAAAATTTTAAGGACACATTAAGATTTGTACCATTACTTCATGTTCTATACAATTAAAAATTGATATAGTCAATTGGATTTAAATGGAGTGTCGATGATTTTTCGACAAACTGTTGGTAGCAGAGCGTGATGACTTTAACACGGAAATGATGCAGATGATGCTGGAATTTATGGAAAGACAGGAATAGCTACGCAAAGAGGATATGCTACTGATGGAAAGAATTGCACGGGAATAAAGGCAAGCAAGAAGAGAAGAATTGGATCGCTATCGGAAGGTTGTTCATCTTTTAATTGACCGTCTTGCTGGATCACAGCAAACTGCGGCAATGCCCACGGCTCGTGCAGAGGAATGTAATAGTCCGGCTGATAGCACAGGTACTCTCAGCAAACTACCGAAGGTAAAGTTGCCTACTTTTAGCGGTGATAAATTAGAGTGGCGGAATAGAGGTTTGAAGTTAATTTACATTCTCAAACACAACTTCACGACATACAAGAATTAGATTAGTTGCACCAAGTTTTGAAAGGGGCAGCATACAATAAAATCAAAGGGTTAGGAGTTCAAGCATCAAGTTAACAAGAATCTGTGGCTATTCTAAAAAGGGAATACAAGACAAACACAAGGCCTCGTCGAAGCAAAACTAAAGGCTATGCAAAGTCTACCATGTTTCAACGAAAGCTACACGAAAACTTCATCGATAAAGTAAGAGCCACGACAGTTTCCTTATGCAAATTAGGTGTCCCCCAGACGGCACTTGATTATCAGGTCTACACACTTCTACCGAAATTACCGACTGGGGTTCAGAGTGAGCTGAAGCGTCTGAGGGTTATGAAGGTGTGGAATATTCCTTGTTTCGAATTCTTTCGTGAAAATCTTCATAAATGATGAAACAAATTCTGACCTTAGCTAATCGGGTAGTTTTCACTATGGAGAGAGAATTCAAAAGTTGTAGGTGTCAGTTAGGTTTTGAATACGGGCGGGAACAGTTGTGCTTTATTGGGTGAACCTTATTGTTGGCAGCTGTGACAAATAGGTCTGGTGAATTTTGTTGTAAGGATTTTGTTACATTTTTGGAATTTCGTATAATTTTGGAGTTTTGTATTTTGGTTCTGAACTATAAAACTGTACAGTGAATTTTGGTTTTTGAAGTAAAAGTATCGGGTTCCCTAAATCTCTAGTTTTGTATTTTTAATAGATAGGCGCGAGGAGAAGGTATTTAGGCATACACTACCGAAGTGAAGAACCTTCACGTTTCTTTATTAGTAATTTATCCAGCAGTACACTGAGCGATCACATTTCTACAAAGGGAAAAGGAGAAGAAGCATGGAAAATGTCTGATTTTCCAGATTTGCTCACAAATATTAAGGGGGGGTCCAACATGAAAAATTTTATGGCCACGGATTTTGCTCATTTTCACACAAAATTTTGTCACATATGTCCTGCATATCGAGTTTTAATTTCGGGTAGTTTCGTTCAGTACTTAACGAGTAACCGGCTATTAATTGCATGCAATTTGAAAACAGGTGAAAACGGCGGTGCCGCAGCAAATAAAGGCACTTTACACCTGAACTTCCTTGAGAATGGAGCTATAATTGGTTGTATGTTTGATATCTGATGCAAACAAAGAACTTAGGGTAGCTTTTATTGGGCAAACGTTTCTTTATGGCTTTATTTAGTGATTTTGGGAAGTAGCACCGACGCTGGAAAGCCTTGACCACGAAAATCATTTAACGGCCGATAACTTGAATTTGGTGCATTTGCGGGCAATGGTCCAAGAAGAAAAAATGTTCCCGACAATGAGAGCTTTCGATTGATATAAAATTTAACGTATTTTGAAAATTTGAAAAATCGCTATTTTTGAGATTATGGTTAGTCAGACCCCCATATTTGACCCCAGCGACCAACTGGGTGCACTAGCCTGCACCATTTGTGCCCAAACTTGACCTAAAGTCATCAATAATCGTGCGCAAATAGATAGTCTAACATTTTATAGTTCTGTGTTGCCATAGCTCTAGGTTATTTGCCAAAAAACGGGAGTTTCCTACATTTTGCTAAAAATTGAGATTTCTGCGCCAGAGAAATCTCGAAATCGGACAGAGGTAACCAGGATCAATTGGTATAGTTCGAAATGTTTTGTCATAAGCTGTGATTTGTAGGAAGCAGAATTTTTAATTAGGGCTTACAGCTTACAGCTTTCAGAATATTTCATCAAACTTGCTGACCCCCAATTTTAACATTGCAAAACAGTCAAATTTGGCTGTTCGCAAATTTAAAAAATTAATTAAAAATTTTTGAAGGCCTAAATTAAAATTCTGCTTCCTACAAATCACCGTTCGAGATCGTATATATGATGTAGGATGGACGTTGAAGTGATCCATTTTGTCGTTGGCAAGATTTCTCTGGCACACGGAAAAAATCACCACTTTTTCCGTTTCCTATGTTTAACACATACTAACATCAACTTTGAGGTGACGTTACTCACTCACCGTAAGAGATCCGACCTTCATTTCAAAAACTTGTTAAAATTTACCAATCGGACAACAAAATATGTGAAAATGAGCAAAATCTGAGATGGTCGAAAAATTGGCCAAAAATGGATCCCCCTTAAGCTGTTGTACACAAATAGTAAACCAAACACCTCAGTAAAGGAAGCAAAGAAATATTTTGAATTTGATAGTGGTTCGGCAGCTTCAACGTTTTTGCAGTCTCAAGTTAAAGCCAAGTTGGCTTATGTTTTTTGCTGTCATCTGGGTCACTACAGTGATGATTGTAACAAGATTTCTGAGTTGGGCCAAAGAAAGAATATTCTTAGGAAAGAAGGACGCTGTTTCATATGTTTGAGTAAACAGCAGATGGCAAAAGATTGCAAAAAAGGAAAGCAGTGCTTTCATTGCAAGCAGCAAGGACACCACTCCAGTGTCTGTGGGAACAGGAAGAAGGCGCCGGTTGCGGGGTAAACAGGTCTCCAATCTAGAAGAAGAAGAACCTGCTTCGAAACTTGGACACACTCTGACGTTCCTGGCCGGTGCTAATACGGATGGTATCATTATGGCAACGTGCTGAGCCATTGTGGAGAATCCTGAAACGGGTCATAGTCGGACTCAGCATATATACTTCGACGGTGGTGCACGATATACCTGCATTGACAAGGAATCAGCGGATCAATTGGGGCTGCAACCAATAAAGGATGTGGTATTGAAGACGGCTCGTTTCAACACATCGGAAACAGAAAAGGTCAAGGCTGAAATGGTTCAAATGGTGATCCATGGAAGAAACGGTTTCCGTCTCAAGATCAATGCCTATTCGATTTCAGGAATGGCTCCACCACCACATTGGGAGCGAGTGAGTTTACCCCGTTTAGACTAGGTACCAATGCGGCGGTAGTCACTAGGGTTCATTTGCAGAATGGGTGGGCCGTTAGCGTGCAGAGAATGTAATGCTTACATTGTAATACTTACATTGCGAAGAGCGTCTTAAGTCTTATTTATTATGTACTCTTGATAAAGTTAAAGACATTTCTGGCTTCTGATTGACTGGTGATGGCTTCTGCTGGTTGCTGGTTGCTGATTGCTGCTTCAGCCGAACAAAGTTACCTGAGTTGAAGCTTAAGCAGCAGCATAAAGCAAAAACTAAATCGGTAAGATGTGCTTATTCATTGTGGACTAATGCGCTAACCTTCACGAACTCGGTGAATATGTATACTATATTATGTGTATACTTACTATATATACATACTCGGTGAATATGTATATACTTTCACATAAAATATGTGAAAGCTGTGTCAACTTGAAAGTGCCAAGAAAGAAAGAAACCAGACGATTTATGTTAAGTATGAAGATAATAAAAGAAAAGGATTAAGAAATTATATTGAAAATTTCAAGAACACAAGATTTGTATTATTACTTCATGTTCTATACTATTACAAATAATATAGTCAATTGGATTTAAATGGAGTGCCGACAATTTTTCGACAGAAAGTTTCATTCTTTAATAACCAATACTATACTTAATTTGCGACATGTCGGTTCCCTAGTCATGTAAACAGATTTTATTTAAATCGATGAGCGGTTGATATGCCAACTAAAACGAGTAAAGAGCAGTGTTAAAAGTCCAACGATTGAATTCAACTTTGGCACAGCAAAGCTTCCATAGTCTAAACAATAGAAATGTACTTCTCCTGTTTCAATACCAAATGGTTCAAAGTTTTGACTTCGGGTACAATACATATTTTTCACGGTCAGTTCTGAACATTCTCCTCATAATCTTTCCGCTTCCAGTTTTTGGCATTTCCTTCACAAAAATGACACCACCGCGTAAATGCTTGTAATGAGCTGTTTGTGCTGCTACCATATCTTGAATTTCATTTTGAATCCTTTCAGATGGCTCAATATTCTGAAATACATACGTTAATTGTAACTATATTGCAATTTTTAGCTCTGACGACAATCAACATCCGGTTCTTCTATTAATACAAATATTAAAATAATAAAAATACAAAATAAAATGTACAAAAGTATAAAGCATAGTGATAGACACATGAAAATATGTTATTTTCAGATAGAGACAGCTTTCAGATAGAGATAGCAGATAGATTCTTTAACCTAAGAGAGAGAACTAGAGACCTAACATATCAGCTAAGTTAGCATGGTACAATCTATGTCATCCTATCAACTCACCGGTTTCAATAGCACGAAAGCAGTAGGCAATTCTCCGATGTTTACATCCGTCGGATGCGGTGTTCCAGTCACGGCGCACTCCTCCACTGCCTCGTGTCTTGTGATGATGTCTTCCAGCTCGGCAGGTGCTACCTGAATGGTTCATAGAAGTTAATTTTTTTCAGATACATAACAACTGAACGATTTATTTACCTACTTTTAGAAATGCTCACAACGATGGCATTCCTGGTACCATTCTTTGCTGTAAGGACTTTTATATCAGTTTGTGCAAATGTGGCCATTCCGGCTCCGGCTGCAAGTTTTTTTTATGAAAACGAATCAAATCTTACAGATTTGGTTCTTATAACATTTTTGAGCAATCTCAAGTTAAAATTTATTTTTTAGTGTGCGCTGAACGACAGTCAAGACCCTGGATAGGTTGCTTGGCTGCACAAGGCATGGAAATGAAGATTTCTGTTTTTCTGCTTTGAGAATATCTAGCGGTTAAGCAAGTACATGCCAAAACAATATTGTTCCAAAATGGCCATTTTTGAGGCAATTTTGTCTAAAATTATAGTCGGATGTTCAGGCTATCTAATTTTATTTATACGGAATAAAATGCTGAACACTGCACCTTTATTCACCATTTCATTTATCAAATGATTCATTGTTTCAAACAAGAGATTTAGTCGAAAACCCATATTCGCAAAACCATTTTCCTGCTTTGTTTGAACATCGAGTTCTCAAGAACTATTCAACGGAATTGCGTGTTCGTACAAATATAATTCATCATAAACAAAGGAGCCACACACTGCACAATTCTGCAATGACTAATGCAATAGTTGACGAATTAATTTTTTGAAATATTATTTGTGCAGCTTGAACGTGAACGCTTGCAAAGTGAACGCTGAATTCCTAGGTTAAGGAACAAAAAAGAGAATGCTAAATCACTACCTGGAATCCTTTGAACTTCACAAGCTCTTTTAACCTGTCGTTGATGTAAATGAAGCCAGATTTATCATAATATCCAATGTCTCCTGAAATTATTCAAAAAATTTATGATTATATTACAACCACCAACCACCTTACAACTCTACAAAACTATATATGAAGCAAAGCAATGCATGAAATGAAAAATGTAAAGCATATATGTGGTTGTGAAGATACATTTACCATTGAATAGTTAACTCCTTCATATTTGACACTATACAAATATATTTATATATCTGGTCATCGGTCATCTTATATTGCAGTTTTGAAAAAGGTCCAGCATTGAATATAACTCTGATACCTGAATAAAGCCAGCCGTCACTTCCAATGGTCTTTCTAGTTTCTTCGGGCTTGTTCAGATATCCAATCATAACTCCAGGAGTCTTAATGCATATCTCACCAGACTCATAAGGGCCTAGTATTGTATTTTTACCATCAATAGAAATAATCTGAAATGCAAAAATGCATTTATTGGAACCTACTGTGCACGGTGACAGACAAATAAATTGCAAATGCTGAATTGAGTACCCGTGAATTTGTTTAAATCTGTCTTTCATAATTCGTAACTCCGAACAGAATTCAACAGTCACAAAGCTTAATTTCAGTCGAGGAGCGAATGTTTTGGTGGTCAGAGGCCGAGCAGTTCAAGAAGGTCATTCTGAAACACTCACACTATTGATTAGAATTAATTAATGAATAATGTATAAACGACGTTCTTACTTTTATCTGTACGCCTGGTAAGCAAAGTCCAATTGACGCTGCAGGATAGGATTCATCAGCCTTGAACTCTGGAAGTGTTGTAGAAATTCCTACTTCTGTCATTCCATACAACTAAATCAGCATCCAGAACATACAGTCACACTTTTGGCAACAAACAATAGCAATTTTGGAGAGATCTGCTAATTCTAACTTGACTGATCAAAAACAATAAATGCAATACTTTTCAGGAAAACATATTGTTTGATCGTAATAAAAATATTGTTTGATAAACTTTTGCAAATCTGGATAACACATCCTTCATTGTCAATACGTCACAATTGTGCTTTCTGTAGAAGTTTCTTACGATCTAATCATTCTTACAACCTGGTCAATAAAGTCGGACCCAGTCCTTTAAATGAGAGTTTTGATCCTCTACGTCGAAAG
>JASAND010000687.1:0-11629 GCA_030248195.1 Trissonchulus latispiculum | reverse complement strand
GTATCGTTCAGTTACATTATTGTTACTAGCCGGTTTCAGCAGTGAGTAGCCTGTCGCTACTGCACTTTCAGGAGCTCAACCATCTGTAAAATTGCTTTACGACAGTGCTTATGAATCTCCAGCAAATTTAATTTATTATTGATTGATGGATGGATGGATATTTAATGGATATTTATTCTTTGTCGTTACGTTTCTTCAGAATAAAAATAAAAAATATGCCCACCAAATAAGCGACATTATTGACATTAGGCGGACTATCTAATGAAAATTAACCACCATAGACTGTAAAGATAGGTAGATATCCATCAGGCAAGCCAAACTTGGGCATACCTGGTGTGAGCTATCTTTCCCCCACTTGGAGGTTTCAGGATTGTCCTAGTCTTCACCCAATTCCAGGTTTTCCCACATCGCATAAACTGTCTGCAGTACAGTGTTGCTACGTACAGCACGGTCTATTAACTGGCTACAATTCTGCAAACAATTCTTAGAGGTCATAATTTAGAATTATATTTTCACTTTTATTATCTGGACAAGTTGTCTCCAGAAAAAGAATCATGCAGCAGTCTTGAAAAAACAGAACAATTGTTAAAAATAATACGGGCATATTACAGTTCTTACACACTGTTTCTGAGACTGTAGTAAGAAATCATAAAGTCTTCAAATATTTCTTCATTACCCAACATATAAACAACATACAGACTTCAAATGTTGAAAATGGCTGCTCCGGGTACCCGGAGCCCCGGAGCTCAGGAGCAGAAGCCCGCTCCGGAGCACCGAAAATCGGAGCTCCGCTCCGGAGCTCCGTCGGAGCACAGCTCCGGCGCACATCACTAATATATGGCACGTCTGTTTGTCAGTTAGCACAAAGTCAAGAATCAAAACTACAAACACAATACATATACGCATATATGCACCACATGCACTAGAGCCAAATTGCATACATCATCGTGAAGTTAGAGACATATCCTCTGTGAAAATGTAATCCGTTTTGGGCTAGGTCTTTCCAGTAGTTCAGGGTGACCCCACAAAGTTGACCATGCCTGACCCCCATGTTTGGACCAAAAATTCCAAAATTTTCAAAGTCCCAAAAATTTGCTGAGAGGCAGCGGGAGCTACAATAATACAGCCCCTAGGGTTGTTGTGGACGATAGGCTATTTAAATCCGATCTAGCTCATACCGGTGACTCACACTGGCGATGGGGTTTTTTCCAAGCATCTCGGACTGGGATTTTTCCTGCCGCGCTAGACGTAACATGAGCACAATTATATACGTATTATTTAGAAATGTTACCATACCATACATACCTAATAATGCCTGGATTAGACGACAGCGATTGTTGAGGATACGCCCGGCCCTGTCCAGTTCTGTATCAGAGGAATTTATATTATATATCGCATTTAGCTCATGCAAAGGAAAGTTCTAAAACTACAATATTTAAAAAAACCAGCACGAGTGTGCCATTGTAGTTTTAGAAAATAAGGCTGCATGATATGAAAGTGCAAGACAAATTGCCAATAATATAAAAGCATTAACGGTGCCATGTGTATATATGTATGTATGTATGTACCTGAAACAGGAAAAACAAACACACAAATAAACAGCACTGTCAACGAGCACCCTAAAGTTGCCCAGAAACTGCATTGCGCATCAGTTTTTATCAACAGAATTTGAGCCCTTCCCAAATCAGCGAATGCCAAAAATTGTATTTTTGACAGAATTTTCCAAACGGTAGCAGACATATGTCAATTATCAATGATAGTTTCCCCTTTATACTTTATGAAAACAAAAATAAAAAATTGTAAATGCACGTTGCCCTTATAAGGTAAAAGTAATCATAAAATAAACTGAAGGCGTTGATTAATTCAGATTTCACCGGAATATGCCACCAACCAGGCCCGTGGAACTTTGGGTCTGAGGGGGTAAATCTTGGAAGGTTGGTGTTTGACCCAAGAAATGTGATGGAGGATATATAGCCCCCATCCCCACCCAGAATTCGGACCTCAGAAATTTCAAAAAACTAGCAAGACAAAGCAAAATATTTTGAAATTTAGCTTTTTTCAAAATAAGGCCTGTTTTTAACGTTTTAGGGATTTTTGCACCGTTTAAAAGCGATTTTATGTCAAAATTTTAGAAAAAATTTCTGAAATGAACTCATCGGGGAGGTTAGCCGAAAGTTGGGGGAGGGTATGTTAAAAAATTCTGGGGGGGAATGGGTGGTAGCCCCCCAGCTATTTTCTCACCGCCCCCAGAAATTTTTAGAAGGATGTCCCCCTCCCCGACGTTAGGGGGGTAGTCGCGCCGAAGCCGCGTAAAACGGCCAAAAATTGGGTATTCTGAGGGTAAATTTTGCAAAATTTTTCAAAAATGTCCAATTTTTAGCTTTAAAGTATTTATCATTGCGAGAAATACACGATTTTAACTGTATTATGAGCTTCTGACTCAATATTTATCTTATTTTGGACTTGGAAACATGTTGACAATCAAAATTTCGAGTTTAAATATAATGTCTAATGTCAAAATTGCTTCATAGTAATCATAGTTGAATGTTCAATGGCATTGGAAACGGCTAAAAATGCGATTTGTGGCATAAAAATGGATAAATTTTTCCGAAGGAGGTTTGGGGGGGTCCTGGGGGCTGGGGGTCTCCAGACCCAGAGGGGCCCCAAAAGCCCCAAAGAAACTATATAATAATGAATAACCATGACCTCCATAGTTTCCCTGGAAACTTTGGTTGGGGGGGGGTAAACTTCGAAAATTTGGTGGTCGACCCCCGAAATGTGATGGGGAGTACCTCACCGAACCCCCCCAAATTCGGAACTCAGAAAATTCAAAAAATGGCCTAAAAACGCAAAATTTTCTGTATTTTAACGCTTTTTTGTCAAAACAAGACTTGTTTTTACGGTTTAGGCGTTTTTACACCGTTTTAAACCGATTTTAAGCCAAAATTTGAGATTTGATTTGATTTGATTGATTTGATTTGATTTAAGAAAAATTTGGCCCCAAAAAGTGCTGGGGGGGTTCGGGGGGGGGTAACCAAAAGTGGGGGGGAGGGATAGTCAAAAAATCTGGGGGGGGGGTAAAGTTGGTTGAAAATTTTGGGGGGATACCCCCCCAACCCTTCCCCCCTTGGGGAAACTATGATGACCTCACTCAGAAGTTGGATGAACTTTTCTAAGCCAGACGTTAGCTAACAATATTAAACATACATGGTTTTGTTTAACAGCAATTTAAAAACATAATTTTTCTTCTTTCAAAGGAAAAGTAAAGGAAGCAAATAAAAACACTAGTGGATCAAAACACTTATGGAATTAGCTTGCCAAATAAAAAGTTACAGCGATGGATCATTCGTTTGGTTCGCAAAGGTGTTTTTAGCACCCCCACTTTGACAGTATGCTTTTATGAAATTACAAGCGTGGATCAATGAAAATAACTAGTGGATCATTCATAACTTTGTGTGGCTAAAGTGGATCAAAGCCAAATGCAGTTGGATCATTAAGTGGGAGTGCTAAGGAGACACACGTACTCAATTAACTAAGCAAACTAATGTAGGATATCGAATATACCAGTGAGCTAAAGCCTAAGCCTAAGTAGGTAGAAATTGGCATGTGAGTGAATAAGCAATGCTTAATGAATGATCAATCTAAAATTATTGATGCCTAATTTCGTGGCTTATTATGACTCATGAGATTGAGCTAATTCATGCTGGTGGAATACAGTTAGTTAGAGCTGTTCCGTGGGTAGGGACGGTTGCTTGTTGGTCAGTTATGTCTCTGCCATTTTCTGCACGTGCGTTGTAGTGAGCCAAAGCAGCGAGCTGTACTTATCCTTTTCATTTGTTTGCCATTTTTGAATGACAAATGAATGACATTTCAGCTTCCTTTTGACTTAAGGACAAACTATCTACTAGGGTGAAAAAGACAATACGACTACGTAGACATTTACACCTGCTGTTACCTCCAGAGCGTGAGGCCGCAACAACAAAAGACAAATACTTCGGGGCACTACCCACTAGATGTTCCCACGACTATAACCCAACTATCAATTGACCCGAAGAAAATGGACAAACTGCAGGAGGATGAACAACGATAAGAACAACCAGAAGACAAAAATAGGCACAACAGCCGTAGTCACGTCATAGAAATTATGCATGAGGATTAGGTAAACAAAGTAGTAAACATGTGATAGAAACAAACAAAAATAAAGCAGAACGGATTAAGGCAACATTACATTTATAAACACCGATTACAAAAACAAAAAAAACTCAAACGAGTTATGGCAAAACAATATCACAGCAAAACAATAAGTCGACCCGACAAAACAAGGTGGCAACGAAAAACCGGAGCTACTACCGGAGCCGAACGGCCAACAAGGTGTCTGCTCCAGCTTCCCATTGTGGGATAGCAATCAGGCGACGGAGCGAGAGAAAATATTAGCTATAACTGATGGGATGAGACAAAGGTTAGCGCCATCATATAGCCTCTTATTTGAGTAGCCCGGCAACAACAACAACAACAGCAACAACAACAACAACAACAACAACAACAACAACAACAACAACAACGAAAAATTAGTTCGGGAGTGCCGAACAACAAAGAAAATACAAAGACAAATTAACGGAACCCGCATAATCACATACCCCTCACTCGGATACGCAAGGACAAAGTGACAACTAGGAATAACACAACAAATGACTAGAAAAGAAAAACACAGGAAGGGGTGGAGACGTCCAAAGGCGTGCCGGAAACCATAGCATCATCCAAGGGCTACAACAGGTTGGCCCAGCCCCTAAAAGGAAAACAAGTAAAAGAAAAGTAAAATTTAGGTACTTAGATATTTTTTAATGCTAGGTAAGATAGACTATTCGTAATAACTTAGGTATTAGTTAATTTTACGTACGTAGTTAAGTTTTAGGGGAGGTCCTCCCTGGACCTCGCCATGGGGTCTTTCTTGTTTATTTACCTATGCAATAAAGACCCCCTGAAGTGGCCGCCAAGAGGCTAAAATTGTGAAAAGGAGGAACGTTTGTTCCTCCATGGATTTGTGGGTTCATACCCCGTCTTTGCAAATACGGAAAAAAAGATGGAGGTGAAAATGGGAGCCTTTAATTAAAAAGAAAATTAAAAGTTTCCCCTCCCAAAATTAAGGCCAAAAAAGGCCTTTAAAATCAACTTGACCAATTAGCAAGCTAGTGATAATTGGTCCAGAAATTCGATTTTTGACTTTTTTAAATTTTTCTTCCATCTCTTAGTTCCCTTTTCCCTCTGGCCTCATTATGGGCCGAACTTGTTTTCATCTCGTGAAACGAGACTGCAAAACATTTGCGTTTCGCATTTGAGGGCTCTTTAGACTTGAGAGCTATAAATCCTCAAAATTTTCGCCTCTAAGTGTGGCCCACGATGTTTGCTTATTTATGGCTCAGAAGCCATAAATCTGGATCCCTTTGGCGGCCCGCGCGATTGGGCTAACGTAGGCCACGACTCGGTTAATAACACATACGCAAAGCACGTTTTGGGTGTCACAACCCACACTTGGAAGCCAAATGGTCTGGATAATAGTTGCTGGGGTTCTAATCTCCACAACCGCTGTTTCTAATGAGTTTTAGCCCATCTGATTGAGGTTGCCGTCATCTTTGGTGCCCTGATCAGTTTGTCGCCAGGATCAAGTGTAACCTGTGCATCTAGTTTGGTAGTCAGTGGTTGGTGTGGGTCAGTATCCTGTTCAGTTATTCTCAGTCATAGAAAGCGGATCAGCTGGTGGTTCAGTGTTCAGCAATCTCAGTCAGTCTTTCAGTCTTTTGGAGATCAATTAGGTACTAGTTGGTGTACTCTTCGGTACAGTTCTATTTGGAAGGCAGAGACAGACGGCATCACCTGGAATCGAATTGGGAAACTAGTAACTGTGTTCAATATCTGAAAGCAAACTAATCCTGTTCAAAATTATGATGTTAAGTGGAGTTATCGTTATCATCTTTCCCAGTGAAATCTCTGTTCAATATTAATTTGACAATTGTGTTCTCTGCTTTAATTTACATTATTATATTAGTGCGCAGCTGCCGAACTTTTTCGTAACTCGCCCAAAACTCTTCAGCTCCTAACTGTAATTATCCATTTCAGGAATGGAACTCTCGCCTTTCTAAATTCAGTTGCCTGGTGAGCGTTATACGGAGGCCCCAGAACTAATCCAAAACCGCTCCCTTGTGAGATCATTATAATTAACGTTAATTATACTGTAATTGGTCTGTAGTCCCAATCTGTTTGTCAGAGGGACAGAGTTAAGCATAGAAGGCTGCGAAGAAAAGCCTAAGAGTTGAGTTAGCAAGCAAGAGTAGAGTTAGCCCAACACATAGGATTCCTATCCGACCCCTGACAGTGACCGAGTTGAGTAACAGGATAAGTCCTGGAGAGTGTGTACCCCAAACCCAATCCGAGGTTCAACCAGTCAAATCAAGAAGGGCAATTCTGGCAGATCGTTGTACAACCTGTTCATTGTATTAGCTTTTTATTGAACACCGTATCTGTTGGAATCTATAATTATAGTGTGTATTTTGTGTCAATAAACTTGTGTGCCTTCCAGACTCGACTCGAGCTTAACTTTAAGACCTTCGTTCCCTGGTTTATCCGTGCTCGAGGATAAGACTACATCATCTGGAGTCGATATAGAGACTATAAATCTCCAACCCTACCCAGTCAGCTATTAAGCACGGTCTGTCAGAACACCACTACAGCCTGTGCTTCAATCTAAGTGGAGATTCCCGAATCCCCACGCGCTAACCAACTACAACAAATCTCGCGACCCAAATCAGTTTATTTTCAGAATCAGTCAAAGAATCATCGCAAATCGCATGCACTCTATTACATATATTAATGACAGTTCTAGCGCGGAAATGCCAAAGTTCTGACTGGATACATAGTTACACAACATATGCTCCAGCTCTTCGGTTAGATTTGTCTTTGGCTCCAAGAGTGGAATGTGGATTTTTTCTTCTCGTTTGCTATAATAAGATGCAACCTCCGCTGCTGCTATGACATTTGATGAAACACTTGCGCCGTACAAATCCGCCATTTGCAAGCTGCGCGTTGCGAAATCTGCAACGTGCAAAGCTTTATGAAATTGGCCCGCGGTGATGGCACCTCACCCCCCCCCCCCAGAATCCCCTCAGAATTTTTTGCCAAAAAAAGGAAAATTCCGGTTTTTCGGCGGCTTTCTTCTGCCACCGGTTCACTGCCCCCAGAACTTCCAATCCTGCACATGTCTGCCGTTCTATGTTCGTTAGTTTTTTGGTCCATCACGAATGGAGGTATTTGTCGGTGACTTTCGCCTTTCCTCTTTCCTTCTGAAAAGCTTGGTCTTGGGGAATTAAGCGCGTATCTCTTGTGCTCCATTTTAGCGCAGGCTGTTAGCGGATTCCTGCGGGTTTGAGTCTATTCGACTAATTGCTTTGATACCTTTCGGCGGAGTCGCCAGAGACTAATTTCAAATGCATTCAACACTTGACCGAATCTTTTGTTGTCTGGGGCAGAGGCTCTCTTTTGGCATCATAAACTGCTCGGCTTTATTCAATGATCTAGCTGAACAGTAAACACCCCAATAGCAGCAACTGAGAGAAGAGAAAATGTTACCATTGTAGTCAGTACTGAATCGGCTGACCGCCCTAAATAAATCAGATCAGCAGAAGATTAGTGAAGACTTGCGTAACTTTAGGTAAGCTGTGATAGAATGTACTTCTCGGGATTGCCGTAAGCTTTACCAAATTTCGTTTGTGACTATCACTATTGCTATCGCTTTCAGCGCTAGCTGGTCCCTAGAAATATTTAAATAAGGATTTTAAATCAGGCCTGCAAGGCCCGGCAGGCCCGGCTCAGGAGTGAGGTGTGTTAATATTAGCCGATGGTAAATTTTCAGTGTAGGAAAAGAAGGCTTTAGAAACATTGATAAGCCTGGCACGAGCAGTTAGCTGACGACAGCCCAGTGGTGTAGTGGTGGCATGTCTGTGTTACGCCACATGTAGCGCTTCTAGCAGGGCTGGAAAACAAATAAAACAAATTAAATCGAGGACAAGCCCAAGAGGGGGGGGGGTGGCAGGCATCGTGTGCCCATGAAACCAGGACCTAGACGAGAGAAGGGAAGTGAGACGTTCCGCTCTCACTCAGGATTGAAAGTAAACAATTAGCCCCGCCGGGGATCGAACCACGGCCTTTCTGATTTCGAGACAGACGTGTATGCAACTACTCCACAGGACCATCGGCTGAACTACCATATCAGGCTTATCAATCTTTCGTATGCCTGCTTCCCTTACACTTCTAGGAAACGTGGAAATAAAGGTAACAGTCTACCGTTTAGAATCTCAAGGACTTCTTGTTGCTGTTAAATCGACTGGGGCAGCAAAACTGTAACTGTGCTGTATATATGTACCCAAACAAAATGAAAATGTGCAGAATCTTTAACGGACAAAACATTATGTAACCAGAACCAGTGGGCAACATGAGATATATGTATGCAGATGAACAAAATGAAATGCTTTAGTCAGACCGTAAATGGTTAAAAGTTCAGATATGTGCCCAATGTGAGATCTTGACATTTGCTTCTGCTATGCCATCCCAGAAATTATTGGAAGTCGTGTCAAGGCCAAGCCATCGTGTTGCTTTCTGGAAAAACAAAAAGTCACGAGATTAAATAAGCAATCTCCACCTTCATCTTCAATGATGTTATAACCTTGTATTACGCATTATTAATTCATTGTCACTTCAGTTTGGATACGAACTCCTTCCAGCTTGGTGCGACTGTAGTCTCGAAGGTCGTTGTTTTCGAGTCCCACCCGAGGCCCGAATTTTTCGGGTCTCAGGTGCTGAAGTGACAGTTTCATTTCTTACATTAATTTCACTGCCGAGAAATGTGGTGTATCTATCTCAGGCGACGCTGCCACCCTTTCCCAACCTTTCGAGATGAACAACATTTGTTATAGAACGAACTCTATGAATTTATTAGCGCTTGCATTGAAGACTGTCTAAAATGGATATAGAAAATGCATTATTGTGACCCCTCCTCGCTGCTTTCTTGCTAACTTTTTAGAACTTTGACATTTCTGAATACATATCTTCACCTGAGGTCGATGCTTGTATTTAGAATTGCCGTAATTCCGAGACGTGCATTGCCGGGCTTGCACTTTTATTATAAAAATAGCTCACTTAAAGCTTCTTTCAAATGGCCGTGTATTGGACATACTTTTAAAATCCGGAAATCCCGGCTGAATTCGGGAAATTGAATGAATTTTCAAGAGTTGATTCTGTCACAAAAGTTGTTCATCTCGTCAAGAGCTTTCGAATGATATATACCTACCCATCTTCTGAGCACTGAAGAAAACTTTTATTGTCCGGATTTTTGAAAAACCTAATTTCCGGAGATTGGGCTATATATATAAAGTATATGCTAACTTTTTACAGAAGATGGCCCAAAACTGGGTTGAAACTTTTTCTGTTTTTCTCATTCAATGAGCATAAATAATATAAAAAGTCATAAAAATATTTTTACATGCCGAATTATGCAGCAGTGCTTTGCCATGATCAAGGTTTCAGAATCTTTCCATGTTTGCGCCTTTAAAGGGTTGATTCTTACGATGCCAAAAGTTTAAGATTGTGCTTACGGTTATTCCTGCATCTTGGTCACACCTACTTTGAACAATTATTGTTCATACCTCACTTGGAGTAATTTGTACATAGGAAACTATTTATATATAAATCACAATTTAATCAAAATGCCTACATATCCAGACCACTCATATTCGAGAATTAATTAATTAATTAATTAATTAGCTGACCTAGCGATTTAAGAAGCAGTCCAATTTTCCGGATATTTTATTGGAAATCGACTTTTCTATTCCATACGTTTATCAAATAGCTGGCATTTGAGTTCATGTCAGCAATTCAAGAAAACAGTTTCAGAAATTGGAACGTCTAATTCTGTAATCTTATTGCACCAAGAAGAAATTAATTTTCCACCTCATAGTTTTTCTTAAAAATTTCTGTTTTCCTTACATATATGCATTAGAAAAGCTTAATAGTCCGTAGCCATCATTGTCCAACTCACAAAGCAAATTTTATGCATTTTGCCACTATGGTAGTTCTTTGCTAGCTCCACCCCCCCCCCAAATGGGGGAACATTCTCGTATTGTGGGCGGAGCACTGTTACGCAATGCAGTGAAGAGAAGCCCTCTAGTAGTGACTCCTGCTCATTGTGATCAAGCTCACCTAATGTTTCAGTCACTGCAACTATGTAGACTTCCAGTCAGAGGGAACACTGGCCTGGTAGTGGAATTTGTTCGCAAATCGTTTGTGGAGGTGAGCCCAGGCAGCCTTCTCTCCGTCTGAGACCAGATCGTCCTCTTTTGGCACAATCATCCAGTCCCTGTGATACTTTGCCAGGTGTCGTTCGAAGGACAGAAAAGGTTCTGAAGCGCCGTAGGCTCCGTGAGGTATCTTGAATTTTGCGGGATCCGAACATTTGTGCATTACCGGTTGTCCGGTGCCCACCCATCGCCAGCCCTGAAAACATGACATCAAATGATGATCACAAAAGTGCCTGGCATGCCCGACTGCTCCGGAGCACTTTTGACTGCAATAGGGACAACGAGCCCGACACCCTTGGCTTCTTTCCCAACAGTCTCGTTGGATGGAAATTTTTTCGGCAGGCGTTATGATCAGTGAAAAGTTGAGATTTTTGACATTCATCTGGTTATCGAGATCAAAATTGCGCTGCAAACGTTTGATGAAGGCTTTGCAGTCCAACAGTTTTGTAATTTCTTCACTACTATTCTCCACTAGATGGCGACAGGACTCCATCACTGAAGGAATTTCTTGAAAACTTGCGGTTTTAAACAACTTTTCAGTCGTGTCTATGATAGGATCTGAGCTTTCGACACTGTCAATAATGGAGGAAATTTCGCTGAAGAAACCGTGAAACCTCTTTGACAGTTCAGACATTTCGCTCATCGGATTCAAAAGAAGGTTTTCGACCGCATTTGCTTCACTCCAAAACTTTTCCTCATAGGCTGGATCGAATAGATTTGTCTTGATCCAGCCCGCCGGGTCTTCCACATAGTTCCAGACTTCTTCGTAGTTTCTGGCCACGAAGGTCATCTGGACCGCTTTTTCGGCCAAATCTCTCGGATCAGGGGACCAGGCTATCAGTCTAGCTCTCAGAAGGGTGATAGCTTTTCTCTGAATGCTGTCCTTAACACCAGCTGTGATCAGAGCGGACATTTTGTCAGCAAAATCACATTCATCGAAGGCCTTTTGTCCGCGCATGATCACGTGGTTTCTCCGATCCTGAACGTAACTATCGAATTCTCTCAGCTGCCTGTCGATTTGGTGCTGACGTCGCTGAAAGCACACCTGAATCAGCACGGAGCAGGCAGTGCTGTGAACGCAGTTGACCAGAGATCGGAACAAGCCTTGGGTTTCACGAAACTCTGTGCTGCACTTCGTGCTGCGAATTACACTAACAGCATTGTCGACAGCACTGGCAACACTTCGAACAAGAGCGGACCAGTTGAGATTGGCCACTTCTAGCGTATCCCTCCGATACAACTGGCCTTCCAGTAAGTCTACAATCTGTTGATGGTAATTCGCCAGT